>JAAAKE020016205.1:0-10591 GCA_010014785.2 Anisolabis maritima
ATACATTTCTTTTTTTTCTTGTATTTTTTGTATTTGTTTTGTTAATTGTTTGTTGTTTTGTGTTATGTAATTTATAACTTTGTTTTTGTGTTTGATTGGACCTAGCCAACTAGGACTTGTGCCTCTAAGCAGGTCTTAAATAAATTTATTATTTATTTATATACATTATTCATGGAATTTGCATATACTGTAAATGATCGTGTAGCAAAGTTCGTACCAAAGGTCAGTGGTTCCCTTCCCACCCTGAATAACTAAAAATATCTTTATATTATATTGTCTACTAATTAATATACGAGGGCAATCCCAAAAATAAGGTCTCCTTTTTTTTTATAAATAGAAAAAAAGTTTATTTTTAATAATTGCTACATTATTTTCAAACTTGAATATTCCTCTATTTTTATACATAATCGCCATTTCGGTCGATGCATTTTTGTAGAGGATGTGGCAGTTTTTGTATGCCCTTTTCATACCAGCTCGCCGCCATGCCATTCATAAATAATTTTTATTTAATTCTGAAGAATTCGCCATATAGGTCCTGATGAGCATTACCTAAATACACTATATATATCACATCACTCAAGTCTCGAGTTTGATATAGATGATGCTTCTAATGAAAAAGCCATATGATTTTTAGAAAGTACCAACTTTCAAACGATGTGTCAAAACATCATGACAATCCGACTATTAATTTACAAATTACAGTTGTTTTAGTGACGTACTTTTGTTATTTTCAAAACAATGGAAAAAAGGGAATTTCGTGCGTTGATTAAACACTTTTTTTTAATGGGAAAAAATAGCGTTTAGCGTTATTATTCAAAAATGTATTTTCTTGTTTTTAATAAATTTTGATTAAATGTTTTTTTTTTTTTTATCTTTTTTTTTTTACTTTTATTTTTTAAGTTAGAATCAAAGTACCTCGGGTAAACAATCACAGTCTTATCTACACAATTCATATAAAAATCGAATATAAATTAGGTGTTTCTATCTTTATCTAAAAAAGATTCTATCGAGACCATTTGGAATTCTATCCGGAACGTTGTTTCAAAGTACATTACTTTAAGTTTCGAAAATGTATTAAAGAGAATATGAGAAAAGTCTATTTGGTATTGTTCTCGAACAAACAGAACCCGCGTATTCAGTTTGATCTTTTTTTTTGCTACAAGCCATGATTTTTAAGCATTGCCTGGTCGATGTCTCATTTAAAGAATATTATGTTTGCAAGGGAGCTCTCGGCCCTAAATCGATCTCGTACCCCTACACTCATCAAACGGCTATTATTGTCACTTTGGCCTATCTTGATCCTGGATTCGCCCATCTAATTAAGTTGTAGAAGCTTTTAAATAAAATCGGCTAAAGAAAACTATTATTTTACTGATGTACTTTTTTAGTTTTTTCAATTTTCTCAAAATTTGCCATAACGATTTTGATTAAAATTCATATATCAATTATTTATTAGAATATCTTTTATATGTATTAACCGTTATCCGCCTCAAAGTGGGGACCACTTTACTCTTGAACGTTTTTAGTTTTTTTAAGATTTTCTCTTAAACTACTCTAAAAATAATGATTAAATTGGTTATACATATAATAAATTAGATAATCTTTAAAATTTATTAATCATTCTCCTCCTAAAAATAGTATGAGGCCTTCGATTTAGGATTTTAACAATACCATAGAAAATAATTCCTATGTTTAATAATAATCAAAATTTAATTGTCAATTTAATTTTTTTTTTTTTGTAATTATAAATATTTTCTCTGGTATATATTTGGAATGAAAAAATAATTGATATTAATTGATAGTTGATATAAAAAAAAATCTTGAAAAATTAAACATAATAAAATTATAAAATAGTGAACGGCTACCTAAGGAAGGAGCTCGGCGCAAAAAATCTGGTATTACCTTAAGAGAAAGTTGTCTGATATGCGGCAGTCACAATTGTGGTTTATTTGTAATAAATAAAACGTTTCTGTCACTCATTCCGTCACCTAATTTAGATATATTTCAGATATAAATCATAAAGAGTCTTATATCTGTAGATCTACAATTTACATTAACTTTTTCTAACCAACCTTAATTTGGTCGGTAGTGTTAAAAATACAATATCTTGGAACTATCTTTATTAAAGAATTTAAAATATAAAGACTTTTTAAATATTCACCTTGAAAAGTTCTTTATTATATTCTCTCTGTCTATATGTTTAGAGTCTATATGTTTGTCCACAATTTTTTTCGAATATCAAAATTTTGCCTTCGGATTCGGATAAAAAATCAAAATGGAATACAAATCTTTAAATTCAAATTTCATGGCAATTTGGTCAAAATGGCAGTCGGAATTTTGATTTTTTTTACCAAATATCACAATTTTTAAATTAGATTCAAATACCAACATCTATAAATCCATACTATTATTTTGAAACTAAAGGGAAACTAACAATTGAGTAAACCTTGCGATCAGTTATTGCACAGTTTCAAGTTCGTTGCGGCAATGAGCATTGCGGGTTCCCAGATGTTTTTTTTTTTAATATAAAACCTTTTTAAACAAAAAAACGAAGAGTCCATCTTACAAATATAATTATATCAACTTTTTACTTAAAAAATTATAATTATACTTTTTATTTTTATCAGAAACAATACTTTCTCATAATATAAATTATTACATATATAAGTAAGGGAAAGTAAAAAAAAAAAAACTTGTGTGACTAAACTCACATCACTTTCTCTTACCTAAGGTAAAAAAGTTGAGTGATATGCTGTCACACTAGATTTTTTGTGTCAGGCACCTTAAATAGTCGTTCTCTAATTCATCTCTTAATAGAAAAATGTACAGCCATTTCATTCAATTTCGTTAGTTTAAGAAAAAAAAATCCAAAAATGTACAAAAGTAAAGCAGCCCCAAATAATTTGGGGGAAGGGAATAAGGGTTAAATTATTTAAAAAAATCATCTAATTAATAATTGTTTTGAATTTTAATCAAAATTGTTATAGCGAATTTTGATAAAAATCAAAAAAAAAAAAAAAAATCAGTCAAATACTATTAATAGTAACCGTTGGCCGATATTATTCAAAAGATTCGAGGAGGAAGAGACGAGTATGCCTAGCTTAAATATAAAATTTCAGCTTCGAACAAAGATTTTTTTTCTTTATAGTTAATATAGAGCAGCACCCAAATGTAAATAAATAGTGTACAATTTTTCCATTTCAAATTTATCCCGAGAACAATATTTATAAAGATAAAAAAAATAATTAACAATTATTGTTTGTTATCTAACATAGGATTTTAAAATATTTATATTTTGTTATCATGACAACCATTTCTCCCCTTCTTCTCTATGGAATTCCTAAAATCTTGATTGATTGAAGACTCACGATTTTAAGGGGAAAATGATTAATTTACCTTAAAGCTGAACTAATATATTATTAGTATAGGCAATTTAATCAAAATTGTTAGAGCACTTTAAGAGAAAATCACAAAAAAGAATAAGAGTAAAATGAACCCAGGCAATATTTGGGGGCATAAGGGTTAATATATTTCAAAGATAATCTAAAAACTAATTTATATATATGAATTTCAATTAAAACTGTTAGAGCGAATTATGTGAAAATAAAAAAAAATAAAAAAATAAAAAACTCCATCAGTAAAATACTAGTATTCTGGTCGATTTTATTGAAAACCATTGTGTCGCTTGCGACTTGTTTACGTAAAATATTAAATATCAGCATCGAATGTTTTTATCGTTTTCGAGATATTTTGTTTACATATAAACACACACAGATCTTTTTGTGAGAACAGTTTTTTTTCGTTTTTTGACTCAAAGAACCTCAAATCTTGTATTTCTGTTGAAATCTTGACAGAATTTTTTTGCGATCGCAATACTTTCCTATATACCATATATTACATATATAAGTAAAAGAAATTAAAAACAAAGGAAAAATGGGGATAATTTTTTCACTTTTCTTAAGTGTTTATTATTTTTTATCTTTCACCCCGAAAAAGCTTTAAATTTCATTAAATATTGTAGATAGATAGAGGAAAGATGTGGGTTATTTAAATGCAAGAGATATAGATGACACTTTAAACCACTTTTCCCACCCTTTTTCTAACGTTCTAGCGAAGTGGGGAGTAGGTCCGGCATTTGGGACCACATTTCCCCCTCCTCTTATATTGTTTCTAGAGATATCGGGGACACGTCCTGTATTGGAGACCACTTTTTTCCTCCTCATGTTTCTAGAAAGTCCAGCCCTTCGTCACACTAGGCCACGTGACTTTTTGTCAGGAAATTTAAAAAAAAAGACGTTGTTTTTGGATTTAAATTATTTTATGAATTACTTTCCTCGGTCAGCAGACAGCAACACTTGATCGAGTCACGTATGTCTTTCATTATTTGTTTTTTGCTGTACCCGTTTTGTGTGAGTGATTCGGTTAATGAGTAGATTTCGGTTTGTTTGTTGCTCGTGTCTGTGAGTCTGAGGGATCGAGTGTCTAGAGTGCGAATTACTGAGTTTAATTGTGCTGGATGGTGAAGTGATTCTGCGTTTAGGTAACGGTTTGTGTGTGTTGGTTTTCGGTAAACAAGACAACCACAAAAACTCTGACTTGAGGAGTAGGCAGATTGAGGCCTCGAACTCAACCCAAACAAAACACCAACAGCACAACACCCAACCAAACCCGCCCTAGATCTCAGAGGGAAATTCAAACCTCGGAGACACCCACCCACCATATTTGGGGACCAGCAAGATTGCGACTCCGAAAACAAACCACCACCACCACCATCATCTCCTAACCCAACACTCTTGAAAATGGCTCCAAAAGGAAAGCGGTAACGTCGAATCAATCTCAACAATCAACGCGGACCACCCGGGAAAACATTATTCCACATATATAAATAAAATATCGGAATCATTTCCATCATTATATCCTGTTTTAAAGGGTGCGCAATGCATGCCTTAAATCAGCGATTCTCAACCTGTGGGGCGCGCCCTCCTAGGGGGGCGTGAGCACACTAAATGGGGGGCGCGAACATATCTAAGAGAAAATATTATTTAAATAAATTGATTAACTGACTGAAAGAAAAGCACACACACACATACAAAACAATTTCGACATAATGTGTCAAATGTCAATAAATTTCCATATTCTTGGTAATTTGTAAGGTTTAAAATTAAGGTCGTAGTGTAGGTTTAGCGCCAAAATACTCAAAATACATTATTATTGTATACATTTTATTGTATGCGGAATGATGAAAATTATGATTGAAAATTGTGCCGCGAATACTGAAAGGTTGAGAAACGCTGCCTTAAATGCATCTTGAATAATTTTAAATTTTTCTGGACATTTGAAAATTCCAAAATGGTATTTGTTAACGTTATGTAGGTGGAATTGAATAAATTTGGAACCTCTCACATTACGTTTGTAGTCATGATACTGCAAACCTAAAAGGTATAATTAAATTAAAAATAATGTGTGGAATAAAATAAGGATCTTTTCTCTATTATAATTATATGTTCAAAGAAGGAATTTGGTGGAAAGATACCATACCTGGTATTTAAAGTATTACTCAAATTTCGTTCAGAGATATTTCGTATATAACATGGAATGGTTAAGACACGACCACGTTTTAAAAATGACGACATTCGAATTTTCTATCAAGAATAATAGAACATAAACAAAAAAATTTAAAATTAAAAAATACAATGATTTCAAAATACCCACCCGTCTCGTGACTGCCCCGGGTTGTCATATATCGACGAAAATAATTCACAAAATAATTTAAATTCAAAAAGAACGCCTTTTTTTTTTTTAAATTTCATGACAAAAAGTCACGTGGTCTAGTGGTCTCACAAAATTTACAGGTTCTGATCACGGTTTACTCTTAGAGATTTTAATGAATTCCATTATTATTGACATTCCTTAAAAACTAAACAAATGATGTTTATCTATTTGGGGCAAGAAAGAATAAGCCGAAACAGAAAAATTAAATAAAAACAGCTTTTCCAAACAAAATTATATAAAATCGAAATTTAAACACTAATATATAAATGAAAAGCAAGAAACTGAGTTTAATTGAAGTCACAGCTAAATTTATAATTTACAAGATCACTTGCAAAGAAGGAACAAGATTCCAATAGGTTTAAAATTACTAAAAATTAAATTAGTTCAGTTAAAAAGGGGATCCGTCCAAAGAAGAAATATTTCACAATGAGATGGCGCGATCAACGACATCTTTCTCTAACTCTCTAATTTTATATAATTTTGTTTGGAAAAGCTGTTTTTATTAAATTTTTCTGTTTCAGCTTGTTCTTTCTTGCTTGAGAAGCTAAGTTCACCAATCTCTCTTTTGGCTATACCCCATTTTTAGGTCATATTCAAATATACAATTAATTATGTCTTGAAAGAAATGCCAAAAATGTGTCTGAATTATTTTTTTGCATGTGTTTTATGAGAAATATAGTTTTCCCTTAATATGTCTTAAGAGAGAATAAAAATTTGTTAGAATATTTGGAGATACTTTCACAAAGTTTTCCTGTATTCATTAGACTATTTTAACGCTTTCTGACTCATAAGGGATAGAATCGGGCCCTAAATAACAACTGTCTCGAAACAAAGGCCATCGATTAATCAAAAACAAAGAAGGAATGTCTAATTAATAAATAAATAGATAGTAACGAATTAATTTAGTCAGCCAGTTTTTCCTTTCTTTGCATCAATTTATTCATATCCGCTACCCCTCCTACTGAGGACGTTACTGCTAAATAGGAATTTCCCCCCTCCCCCGCAGCCCTACCACCAAAATAGGGGGAAACAAATGACGATGAATAATTGAAAAAAGATGAGCAAGCCAAAACAACTTTTCGAATTTCACAAGATGGAATTTGTCTTTGGAAGTTTCCTTATTTCTCAAATCCTCAACTCCCTCCTTCCCTCCCTCCAATTATGATCAAAGTAATGAAGATGAAATTAAAAAATTTTCATATTCTATTGGAATTTAAATTCTAATGTTTATCAATAATCGTGAGGAAAACGAAGTATAGAAGAATAGAGAAATAAGGAAATATTATTGAATCAATGATTAGTTATTCAGCCAGAAAATTAAATAACGTAATAAATCAATTTAGAGGGGTCGTGTTGGAAGGAGGGGAAGGCAGGAGGGCATCTTTTTAATTTTATCTTTTTCTTATTAAAATATTTCCAAGAAATTAAAAAAATCGATTTCGGAAAAGTTAGTGGACTTGAGTAAATGTGTGTACAAAGAGCTCCCTAAACATCAAGTGTTTTTGGTCGTTTATCTTTGAAAAATTGACCCTTGTGATACATGATTCGAAGGAGAATTTTCTATTCTACTTTGGAGGTGATTTCTGAGAAGCTGCAACCATTAGAGCGGAAGAGAGAAGAAAAAATCTCTAAAGTGAGTTATATTTTTTAAGAGTTTATATTAATTCAGTTCGCAATAAAAATAGTTATAGGATTGACCAAGTTGAAGATAAAACATCTGAAAAAAAATAAATCAAAGAATCAAGAATAGATATAATAAAATATATTAATTGAATAATAAAAAGAAAAATGAAATTAAAAATCAGCTGTAAAATGGCAGATAAAAAATCAACAAACGAGAAAGACGCTAAACAGAAGAAAGAGGTGCAAAGCCCGTTTCCGTCAAGTGGACGGATGCAAAGAACACCATCTGAGGAAGATCAAGAGGTGAAGCAAGCAAACAAGGTCAATTAATAGGAATCAAAAAAGGATTACAGCTGAAACCCTCAACGGAACAATGGAGAGGAGGACTTAAAGTTTACCTTCAGAATAAAAATAAGAAGTTCACGCTACTGACGGTAAATAATAAGTGGGTATAGATGAAATATAAGAAATATTGTATGAAGAAGCTCTTGAAGGGAAAAAATTTATTAGGTATTTGTAGGAACAATGGGCTAACGATATGGAATGGCCGGACAGAAAAGGATAGGGAGAGTAACTATACATATATAGGTTGTGGATTATTTAATAACTAGGGAAAATATCAATAAACCATTGAAAGAATGGAAATTTTAGAAAGCGGAGAATCGGACCAAATGCCCTTAGTGGCGGAAATAATTATCCACGAGGAAGAAAAAGAAGAGATTATGAATATAAATTGTAAGAACCAATACAAGCGATCATTGAACTAACCATTACAATATCGTTAAACTGGCGATTAGTGGAGCTAGTCAAGTACAGTCTTTCTTTATCCTCATGACCTCCCGTGATTGGAACAACCTCCCTGATACTATCTTTCCTAAAACTTACAATCTCCAATATTTCAAATCCAACCTCAATAAGAACTTTTAAAGTCTCCACTCTCTCACTTACTCCTGTTCTTCCTGGTTGTATGTGACTACTGGTCATTATAGGCCCGTTGGATCTTATGCTTCCCTATCCAAAAAAAAAAAATAAATTTTTTGATAAAATTTAAAAAAAAAATACATTAGATTTTTTTGGAAGGATATTTTTTGTTTGCTAGTTTATTACAACATACAAATTGAATTAAACATTAAAAATGGAAAAAATTATTTTATTTAATTTAAATAAATAGTTAGTATAAAATTGCTAAAATAATTTATTTTCACAATATATATGTTGAATGATATTTTCCCGGGTTGGTCCGCGTTGATTGTTGAGATTAACTCGACGTACCTTCCAGAACATATATATATAAAAGTTTGGGGAAAAATAAATCCATTATTTTTTCGTTTATTTCAAGGCTTTATTTAACATAATTAGGAATGTTCGATTTGGGTCAAATATGCACCGTTTTTTCCACAATTTGTCGCCATTTTAAAGCTAATTTCATGATGCCTATTTCATAGAAGTCATGGTCCTTATTGGAAAAGAACTCGACTAAGCGATTTTCACAATCTTCTCTTAAGGACAATTTCTTATCATCAAGGAAGTTTTGCAATGACAAAAAAAGATGGTAATCGCTTGGTGCCAGGTCCCGACTATAAGGTGGATGCATCAAAACTTCTCAACCAAGCTCCCAGAGTTTCTGGCGAGTCACTATAGATGTATGTGGTCTGGCGTTGTCCTGATCGAACACAACTCCTCTCCTTAGATTTGATAAGCCGATTGAGACTAACAACATCCAGGATCCTATAGGGGAAAACACATATAGCAGGATTTTTAATTTCTTCTAAGTCAATGTCCAAAGGAACATTTTTCACAATGCACTGTTTGGTTGTCAATTGTATAAAAGAAGTATTATATTTTTTAAATTTGGGCTCTTGTATAAAATTGTTAGCGCCAGCGCCTGTTTGAAATTCGACTCTGACTGAATTTGTTTATAGCGAAAATACCGAGAATACAATTGTTGTATTTTGACAAATTGCCAAAGAGAAATTAGCCAAAATTCATAGGATGGAGGAGCTGGCTTATTAATTTTTTTTGTTATTTTTATCTCTTTTTCATTATTTTCTTTAGTAAATGTAGCTTTATTTTCAATTTCAATTTTTTTTTTTTCGATAAAAACAAAATAAAGGCCGCAATCGGCCATGCTATATTTATTAATAAATTCCCTGTTGGGAGGGTCAGGTGGGGTTTTTTCCTTCATCCTGTAAAACTGGGAGTCCACGCAAGGTGTGGACCCCCGAAATTAAAAGATGAGAAAAATTATATAATTTCTCTTTCACATAAAGGCAGAAATGAGATTTTAAAAAATTGTTTTTTTTTTCATTTTACACTGATAAGTAAATAATAATAATTAATAATCAGAGATGAGTAGTATAGAATCCGATATTTAGAGTTAGACTTAGCGGCACCGACGAGCAGCTGCAGTCAACACGTCTACACTCAATGAAAGCTTAATGCAAACTGGATTTATTAATTGATATTTAGAAAAAAACATCATAAAAAAGATTTTGATTAGCTTTACCATGGAAAAATTATCTTTGTAGTTCTCAAATTTCTCAAGTTCTCTAAAAAAAAAAAAATAAATAATTAGAAACAGATAGTTAATTTTTATATGATTGGATTTATGCATTTATATGTGATTGTATATAAAGGTTACTCGAGTAATAAATATTCATCTTTTGGGTGAGGGTGGTTGGGTAATTAGAGGTCACTCGATGCCTTCCTTCTAAAACTCAGCTCTAAGTCTAATTGAATTTGAAAGACACAAATATGCAAAAGGATATTTCTCTCTCTCTCTCTCTCTTTCTTATCAAAAGATAAGAATGACCAAAAAAATTTATATTTTAAAAATATCAAAAAATATGAAAAATAATCTTGTTGTTAATTAAAAATTTATTGGCTTATTGTTCATGCCATATTGGCATTAAAAATTAAATTTACTTAAATATATTTAGAAATATTTGCTCTAATTAATCATAACAACTTCTCAATCAATTTTGATTCATCTTTCTTATTTAACCCTTTGGGGGGCCCTGCCACTCTCTCCACATTTTCCATCCATCCTTTTTCAAACTTCTCTTGAGGACAATTTCTTATCACCAAGGAAGTTTTGTAATAACAAAAAAAGATGGTAATCGCTTGGTTCCAGGTTCGGATTATAAGGTGGATGCATCATAAGGTCGATGGATCAAAAATTCCCAACCAAGCTCCC
>JAAAKE020016216.1:0-10591 GCA_010014785.2 Anisolabis maritima
AGTGTTTTCCATTAAGCGTAGAGCAAAGATAACCAATAATGCCCCATAATGAGAATGCCACTATAGCTAATACCCATGTTAACAAAATGACTAAGAAAAAACATTCGTAACTTTTGTTTAGAAATAATAATAATAATAATACGCACTGGTAATAATTAAAAATAATATATAAAATTTAAGAATTTCAAATTTGAATATTTGCAATATAGTTTAGTAGAAGTAAATGTTATATAAACAAATATAAATAAAAAGTATAACGACTATTTAATAAAATTCAATTTTATAAATATAAAAAAACAATCAATTAAATTGATTGAACTTGTTAAGTCAATATTTTTGTTGAATATTGTTTAATTACAATTAATAATTAAAAACTTTCCGTCTGGTTTTATTTATTGATTTTGCAGTTATACAAATTAAAATTATAGCCAATAGTACCAATTGAATGGTAGCATATTTACTTATGAAAGGATAGGGAGACTAGAGAGGGAGGTTACATTTTTCATATTTTAAATAGTTAAAAGAAAGTTTGATAAAAAAAAATTAAAATTAAAAAAACTAAAGAACAAGTTTTTATTTAAAATGCACTAAAAAAAGCAAATTAACTTTTTGAAAATGTATTGAATATTTATGACAAAATAATAATAAAAATTGAAGTGAATATTGTATTAAATTAATTTAATTAATGCATTAATGATATTTTAAGTTTTAATGAGCGCCCACGTTTTTATATTTTGACTAAACATTTTATAAAAAAAAAAGCTAATTATCCTTTTAGTGAATTTTATATAAAAGCGTTTTTTTTTTAATACTTTTTAATCGTATTTATTTATTTATTTATTTTTTCAATAAAAGTATAAATTGAAACAAAACTTCATAGTTTTTTCAGTTGGCCGCTAGATGTATTGCAATTACTGGGAATTCTAAAATGCATTTTTATTTCCCTTTAAATAAGGTTTTTTAAAGAGATAAAAATTTTTTCAAACAACATTTGTTCATAATGATTAATAAAACAATATTGTAAATGAATTTTTTTTCGCTAAAGTTAATAGTTAGAGAGATATTTGATTTTCCAGATTGGAACTTAAAATGAAGTAAACCTGCATATGGGTCGATTTTTGCCTCTTTCTAATATAATATGTTCTCATTAGAACAGAGCTTATATACAAAATTTGACATTTCTAGCTCATCGGGAAGTGTTATAAAAATGGACGAGAAGATGTCTTAACAGACAGACTAAGTAAGTTATAATAATTAAAAGCGTTTTAAAATAAAAGTCCATTTCCCTTGTGAGAGTAAGTAAGTAAGTAAGAGCCCATCTTCAGAAAAATATACACAGATATCAGATGTAGGTATAATATAATGAAAATTAGCCTAGCAGATTGAAGTAGTAAAATTTCCAACCCTCTCTCCCAAAAAAAGAAAATGCTCCTGCAATTTTTCATATACAATAAAGATTCTATTTTTTATTTATTAAAAATCTTTTAAAGATATATTTTTAAATTTTCCCTATCAAAAAAAAAAATTAGAAAAAAGAAAGAAATAAATATATTTTTTTGATGCGGATTAAAACATCAAGAGATGTTTCAGCACAAATCTTCGCGTTTGCATCTCTTTAGATAAGTTTGATTCTGAACTAAAGGTGAAGTTGTTTTCACAAAATTTAAATTAACTTGAAATACGTATACTTTTTGGCTCTTTAAGCTTAGTGAGAAAAAAGAGAATACCAAGAGTCACAAAGAAATTTTTGTCTCGTAAAAGAAAAAATATAAACAAATTTCAATTCAGATAATTTTTATTATCCTAAATTTTTTATGAATATAGTATATTCTCCCTCTCCCCTTGGAAAGATAAAGATTTAATGAAATTTGGAAGGATAAAAAAATTATACGATACTACTAAAAATATTACTGAAATTGTGTAAATAAATAAAAATTGTTTGATTAACTTCTTATTTCAGTTATAGGTTTATTTATTTATTTATACCTTTCAAATCCCCCAAAAAATGCCAAGATGAAGAGGAGTAGTAAGGGAGAGGGCTGAGAGATCTAAAAAGAGCAAAAGAAATCCGGAAAATATCAGAAGCGTCCAAAAGATCTCGATAGAGGCAAAAAAAGCAATCACTTATGTGCAGGAGAGGTTTACGGAAAATTTCAATGTCGTGAAAGGGAAATTATTTTTTGTATTGTGGATAGATTTGTTATAAGGAAAAAAATATCACGAGGGAGGGGAGAAATGCCATTTATCAGAGTTTCGAATTGTTGTTGTCATTTTCAAAAGATGCCTTTGCAAAACGAATTTCTATTCGATCATATTTTCTAAATTAATGGATTGAAATATTTTGAAGAACCAATATTTTATTTTCAGAAAATTTCACTTCGCTCAGCTGGTAAATATAATAACAATAAATGTCAATTGTAAAATTTAAATATTTTCAAGTAAAATTATTTTTTTGGAAATTATTAGAATCAAATATAATCAAGTTTTTATATTATTTTTAATAGCCTAAAATATATTTTTGTTATTTAATGTGAAAAAAAATTTAGGGTTTTAAGGTGTGAGAGTTTCTAAATGAATTTAGGAAAAGATGATTGTGTAGTAAAAAGGGTGACAGTTATAGGATGATATATCATTACCTTATATATATATAGGTTAGAAGTATATAAATATGTCAAATATATTAAACAATTCGATCATAAATTCTATCCGAATTATGTATATTATTAGTTCTCGATTATAAATACATGCTTATGAAGAAATATAAATAATAATATATTGATTTTTGGATAGAGTTATTTATATGCAGGGGTGAGGTACTTGCACTTAACAGGGTTTATAACGGTAATAGAGTTTTCCTTTTAAATTTGATTTTACTATATAAAAAGATAAATTGAACAAAAAATTATTAATTTATTTTATTATAAAAAGAAGAAAAGATAATTGCCTCCTAAAAAGTTAAAGCATTATCTAAATCGTATACCCCTTCCATATCCTACGAATTTGATGTAGAAGTTTCAAATAATTTTTTAAAAAACTCCATCTCCTCTTGATGATGAAATGACTGAAAATATATTAAGGAAATTAAAAGTATGAGAAAATTATGTTTCTACCTAAAAAGTTATAAAATTAAATGATTTTTTTTTTTATTTAAAAATGGAGAATCTTTGCAACTTGTTAGAAATAATAAGAAATTTTAGTTTAGGAAGTTAAGGGGAGGAGGCGGATATTGTTCTTTTGAGCACAAAATTATCATTATTATTATTTTTTTTTAATCTGTCACATATTTAATTAGAGGAAAATTGATGAGATGTTATTAATTAGCTAACAATTTCATAATTGCTAATTAAATTATTGTTTGAATGTGTACTTGAAAATATAAATTATTTTTGAAGTAATGTAGAATATTATGCGTCAGAATTCTTTCTACTATAATTTTGAATATATTAAAAAAAAATACACAAAGATATAGACATTTTTTTTTTTTACAAAGTTGCATGTAACTTTTATGAACTTTATAAACTTTTATGAAATTGCATATTAATTAAATGGCGTTTACTAAAATGTGTTAGTAAGTGTGCGTATATAATATATATAATAGAGTTGATATAATGTATACATAGTTAAATAAATAAAAAGCATGTGGCCATCAAGTTTGCTGTATAGAATTTATTTTTTTTAAAAAATAGTTCATAGCCTATATAAAAAAGAAAATTTTTTATCAATCTATTAATAAAATGAATAAAATGACATATTGGTTAGATCTATAGCTGGTTAAAAATTTCAAATATTCAATTTTCATTTTTGTTTAATTAATTTGTAAATAAAAGTTGTGGTTTCTCGTGGGACGAGTTAGAAATCTAAATAAAAAATTTTATTGAATTGAATAGATCAAATCAATTTGCGAGAATACTGAAATAGGACGAAATACTTATAACGGTACGTTAATTTATTAAATAAACTTTTTGAGGGCAAAAAACCAGAAAAAATTTCAAAAAAAAAAAAAAAATTTTGAAACAGAAAGGAAGACAAAGTCGGCTCTGGGAATCACACTCTAGCTACGCCAATATTTGAAGAAAGTCAAGACCTGCGAGGGAGGCCCTGCACGTCCTGCAATACAAGTGGGGGCCATTGCGAAGAGGATGCCGGTGCGCCGGTTTGTTAATTAAATTTTCAAAATCAAAATTTTTTAGAGCCAACTTAACGATTTGCGATGACAAACTAAATTTGGTTTTTAGCGTGACATCAATTTTTTTAATTTTTGGTGCACTTTTTTTTGGGATCTCTTAAAATGATTTCCGGACTCTAGTAGGAGTTGCATTAATTTATAATACGATAAAACTTTATTTGCAATACGAATGCATCCAGCCTAGAAATGCGCGATCCCAGGACTCATTAAATTATATACAAAATGAACAATAGAACAATATAGTATATGGATATTTATTTCGATAAAGTCAATATTTTAATAGATATTTAGAGTTTCCATTTGAACATCAAATGAACTAGTGCTTCGATATTTACCAAAAGGTGATATTGCTTTTGGTCCTTGATTGAAAGCTTATATGTAAAATTTTGTTTAAATCAGTCAAGCCTTTCGGCTGAGATCATGTCTACAAACGCACACACCTACACACAGAAAGACGAAATTGTCAAAAGCACTATTTTTTATACAGGGGACTTCATTGGTGATGAACAGTTAAAAAAAATAGCATTACTAGATTTTTTTATATAATTTCAATGTTTTTATATAATAACACCCACCTTTGGATGTTATAGGAAAATAAAAATGAGCTAATTGTATAAAAAACAAAATATATTTATGATGAAAAAAAACGATTATGCAAGAGGAAAAATAATTTTCCCAAAAGGGAAATGTGTGAGTATGCTCTACGTTTAAATAAGAAGCCACCCTAGATCCCGCTTTTGAAAGACTTCAGCCGGAGCTTTATGCTCATTTAAATACCGGAGCGAACTTGGTCTCAAGGCACTTTTAATTATATAATGAAAATAATTTGGATAATTTTAATTTTAATTATTTTTTTATAAGAAATTAAACTAAACCTTTTTTCCTCTCACTTTAATGTAGTGGATAAATATGAAAAGAAAAGGTTTGGATTTTCCAAATGCAAAATCTAATCAAGATATATATTAGGATAGTTAGTAGGGGGATGAGGGGTGAAGATCCTGCTAAAAGCAGACAAGTCCTGGCGGTTGCTTGTTGGCGGTATTTAAAAAAAAAATTGAAAATATATTATTTAAAGAAAAGTAAGGTCCTATTTATTTTGCTATAATGGCTCATTTCAACCCTCCCATCTCCACTCTCATTATTACATGACTGACCAGATATATAAAAAATATTTAAAAATTTGAATTTTCAATTTTATTTTAAAGAGCAGAAAATAGTTAAGATAAAAATATAATGATTTCTTAGTAAATAACTAACGGAAGAGGATAACAGTTAAGATGGTTAGCTATAGGGGGCAATTTAATTAAAATAATAAAATTAAAAGAAATATACCAATGAATATTAATAATTTATATATAATTTATAATGTAAAAAAAAAGCATTTTGTTTAGTGGAAGGGGTCATTTTTACCCTCTCAACCCTTCATAGCATTACGTTTTAAAAAATATATTTAAAAAATTGAAAATATAAATCTAATAATTTAACCCTTTATGCAAATATTAATTACCTTTAATATGACGTCCAATTGAGGCTTGATGGGGTGGCTGGGTGACCATCTTATTCACTCGAATAACAAAACAATATAAAGAGAAATTAAACACGCATATAGAATAAAGAGAGACGAGTGGACAACTCACTCTTGGCACCGTTTGCAAGCATCTAGCAGACTCGTCTTTCCTCTCTTTGTATAAAATTAGTAAAAAAGTTCTCATTTAAAAAAATGATTCTTACCTCCAGACTAGCATCATTTCTTTGAATTTATTTATTTACTGAGGCTAATTTGGAACTGAAATATTTTTTAAAATACTTATTTATTTTTTCCACCCCTAAAACTTACCTCCTATATAATAAAATATTTTAATCAAAATTTTTTTTATTTACTGGGATAATATACACATTCAGGGGCTTATATCTAGTGAGTACGTGCTTAAATGGAGACCACGAGTTACCGGAGCTAATACTTATTTTCTTGTCTACTCTCCCCACCCTCTTATCAAACGTGTGCGACGTGCTAGCTCGTTCTACTTCTTTGTTTCATCTAAAATCTCATATGACGTCCATTTGGGGGTTCATAGGGTGGTTAGATGACCCCGAAACAAGTAAAGGAGGTTTGCAATTTTTTTCATTAAAAAAAGTGCCAATTTGTATTTGTAATTAAGCTCATCGGCTTTTTTTTCAATTAATTTTATTAAAAAAAGATAATTTATTTCTATACCAGCCTTAGCCATGTTTAAAGTTCTACTCCAAAGACAGATAAAGAGAGTATCGAGACAACATTGAGATGAAATGTTTCTATACCTTTCTAGAACATATTCATAACCGATGTGCAAATTTTGATTGAAATCAGTATTTCTGAGTAAAGAGAGGGAGTGTCACAGAGACATTCATAAAAACAAGACATACATATACAAATAGATCGACAGAAATGATATTTACTCACTATATAGCTTGAAACGTCAAAATATGATAAAATCTCGAGGGGTGAATTTTATATTATTATTTAAGCTTTTACTAACTTGGCTGAGAAGTTAAAAATTTAATATTTATTTTTATATAATAAATAATAAGTCGTTTGCTTAACCCCTATAGAAGAAAAGAATAACAAATTTTGTATTATTTCTAATACTTAGTAAATATAATTTATTAGTAAAAAGCTTCATTCTGTTAATGGAATAGATAATGATATATACTGTTTCATTCATTATCCCAACTAATTATTATGATATAATTAATTCATTCTTTAAAAATATCTGAACGATAATAACTTCTGGTTCTGCCCACCTCTTACAACAAGTCCCACGCATGTTTTTAATTAAAATTTTAGGATAAATAAGTCTCGATTTTATTTTTAAGATTGTTTTTTGTTTTAGTGGCATCGAAGCATAGGCTCCCTGGGGCTCGAACCCAGGATCTTTTGTCGTTTCGGAGCTTATGGTGTGTTAACCTCCATTTTACTTAAGATATATAAATATATAAAGGGGAATTTTTTAGTGAATAATTTTGGTGATGAGAAGACAAATTCGATAGGACGTGTTCTAGATACAGCTATATATATGTGAGCGAGCGCGAAGCGCCAAAGGCCTCGGAGAAGGAGAGGAGCGAGGAGGCGCCGAGAAAGTCCCCTCTAACCAATTTTAAAGACCTATCCACATCAAAAAAATTTATTTATTTATTTATATTTACTCCAAATCAAGATCTCGAAAGTATGGCAAGCTAACCTTTCCGCCAGAGAGAGCGGAAGTCCTGGGGTCGATTCAGAGAACATTCAATACAAAGCCATCAAAAAAAATTGATCAAATGAATCTTTGACATTAAAGCCTATTGAATACAAATGTTTAATTCAAATGAAAAAGTTGCCCAATAATTTAATTTAAAAAATGTTTTCAAAGTAAAGTTCAAAATAGCAAATGGGACAATTTTATATTTCATTATTTGGATAATTTGATGAGATATGAAACGGTGAGACTAGTTCTAGGTTATTTATGAACTTAAGGACACAGTCCGAGTGAATGCAAAATAAATCCATTGAAAATTAGTGAAAAATTTTTTTACTAAAAGGCTCTATGAGTAAAGGTAATTGTTCTTTAAACAAAACTCTATTTAAATGAAAAATCTTTTTAATAATGACTTATAAAAAAATCATTTTAAATATTAATAATAATATGAAATTTTATTTTATTCATTTCAATAAAGAATTTTTGTGTGCTGGTTAGATTCAAGGATAATTTGCATCGGGTTATTACTCTTTAAGATCTTTAAGACAATTTGCAGAATTCCCTCTTTGTGTTAGTTCCAAAATCTGATTAAATTCAAGCGAGCTTAGAGCGAATATAATATTAATATACAATTCATACGAGTTTACGGTTATAATATTCAATCTTTAGTGTATTAATAGTTTAACTACCTGCATCAAAAGAATTTAAAATTTATATATTATTGAAAAAGCTGTTAATAAAAATAATTTATATATAATATTGCAATTTGTATAATAAATTTATTTAATGTTATTGTCCTATTCATCTACTATTTTGCACATAGGCAGGCATTAAATCGGTTTTACTCTTTCTCATTTAAAATAAATACATTATAATTAGCATATATAATATAGGATTATATTAATTAAATGATTAAAAAAACCCTGTCCCTTAGAGGGTTCACTTCCTGAGTGATAAAAATTTATTTAAATTTTATTGGCTACGAACTAATTTAAACGAAATAGCCATAGATGCCAAAAAAAATCAATTAAAAAAAAGGCGATAACAATAAAATTTTTATTTAGATTTGTGATAATTTATAAATATTCGTCCATAAATTAGTAGGCCTATTTATTCTTAAATTTTTTTTGTTTTCACTTTTAATATATCATAAATTTATATAATAATATGGTCAACATAATAGTAAGATAATTAAGAATTTTAGGTCAGAATATAATTTATTATCTTAAAAAGTTTCGTCCCTGATTAGAGTCATCCTCAGGTTATTAATACGTCAAGGAGGGAGATATTGTGGATCAATTTTAAATTCGTCTATAATTTGGAAAAATTATGTATTACAAAACATTCTTAATTTTAATGATTTTAGATATTTTAATATCTTTATTTTTTTTTTTAATTTGTTTTTGTTTTTCTTTAACTCTATAATTATTTTGTTCATTATGAATGAAATAAGAGAAAATGGAGGTAAACATTTTAACATTGCTTTGAATATACTTTAAAATGCTTTCTTTTAAAAAATAAAAATTATTAAATTCATTGACTTAATTTATATGTTATATTATCTGTTGAATGCTACAAACCTAAAATTTAATAAATTTCCCTACGGCGAAGATTACAGTTTGTTTAGAGCTTATAAACAAGTAAAGATATTAAAGATTTAATTTGTATAAAGCTTTATTAACATCCTTTTATAAAGTCATTACATTGTTCTTCGATTTAATGTTTCATTTAAAAAATAAAATTAAAAAAATTATATATGAGATATATTTTCCTTTTTATTTGTAAAGATAATTCTTAATGATAAATTGCAAAGATAACTTGTGACATGTAAAATATTTTTTTTATTATTAAAGTACTTAAGTATAATTTTTTGTCAGTAAATGGGATAGAGAAGTTTCATCAAGATATTAATATTACATATATTAATGTATATCAGGACCAGTTTGAAAATGGTAAATAAATAATGTGAATACATAGAATGGTCTAAACATTTTACATTCATTTTATTAAAATAAGAAATGTAATTTTTTAAAAAATTGTTTTTAATGAGGAGGTTTACGTATTTTTCCTGATAATGAATGGATATTTATAATTTTATACACTTGTTTGATTTTCTCTTATAGGAGTGTATTAAATAAAATAGTGTTTTTTCTATTTTTCGTTTAGTAAGCAACAAAGACGATGTGAATATATAGCTGGTGCAGTTGAAAGTGAAGAAAAAAGAATAGCAGCTATTTCAAAGGATGATTCCTCGCCATTTTACCTCCCTTCACTGATACGCATTTTTATTTCAGAGACGTGAGTTAATAAATATTAATTATATGTTTGTAAGTATTATTCGTTCTAAATATTCAAATAAAAATCTGAATTCTTTCAATGGGGAAGTCCAGCAATTAGAATATAATATTAAAAATAAATCTTTCAAAACCATCAGTTGAAAATATATTTTTCGTAATGATCTTTGGGATTTTTTTCTTAATTTCATCGAAGATCGTCTATGAATGAATGATCTGGAAATACCCATCAACGCGGATATTTTTTTTCTACAATCCTTACATAAGTGTAAATCTACTTCTCATCCCAACGTCTTCCCTCTCTCTTTTTCTTTTAATATCTATTTAACCATCTAAGGTCACTTTTCCCATCAGTCAAAAAAAGTAAGTTGAAAGGAAAAAAAATAGAAGGAAATCTCCTTTGAAGCAATAATGAATCTCGATCGTAGCTCCTAACGATTGTAACTTGCACACTCGATTGACTCGAATTTGATTTTCTTTTTGTCGGCTCCCCACGCCTACTAGCCCTTGATACTTGTAGCAATTCATTAGTCTAATGATAGTCATTTATAGACCAATCTTGCAGGGGACTTGGATAAATCGAACTCAGGCTAATGAAACATTTTTCGACCCTAACGTCGCTGTCCTCTACTCAACTTGCCAAAATAACATTAAAATTCCTCGAATTGCGATCGTTCCCCATCACAACATTGAGATATGTTTCGAAATTTTTCTAACCTTCGCTTTTTGAAAGTATTATTTTTTATATGTAATAAATGGCGCTGTTCTCTTCTAATTTAAAACATAATTTTTTTCTCTTTTTTTAGTTCCTCTTACCTATATAGTTAATATATATAGTGTGTGTGTGTGTGGGGGGGGGGGGGGGGGGGTGGGTGAATAAGATTTTTCAAAAAAGA
>JAAAKE020016227.1:0-28217 GCA_010014785.2 Anisolabis maritima
ATTTCTTCCTAAAACCTATCATTTAAGTTTCTTAAGTGAACAATTCAATTTTTTAATATTAAAAATTATGTATATGTCACATAGGGGGGCATAAGAATTTTAGAAAGGCTTAGGTGGGGCATGGCACAAAAAAGGTTGGGAAACACTGCTTTAGAGGCTATTCACGGATTTTTGGTATCCTCATAAGAATGGAAGCTGCTCAGACAAGCAATTGGACATAGATCGAAATAAGTGGTAATCGGAAGGAGCAATATCTGGACAACACGGCGGGTATGGTAGGACATCCCAGTTAAGCGCTTCTAACATTTCTTAAGGCCAAGCGTCACTTTGCTAGGTCTCTTCGCGTAATCTGGGCGTTTTTGCCTCAATGCTCGGCTTAATTGCATCAATTGTTGTGGTAGGGTTTCCCAGTGATGTTTTGTTTGGTTGGAACAGCTCGTAACACACTACACCTAGCTGATCCCACCAAATAAAGAGCATGAGCTTGGCGCCATGAATATTTGGTTATGCCGTCGATGTTGATTGTTTGCCTGGCCTGCACCATGATTTTTTGCGCTTCGCTTATCGTAGCATATCCATTTTTCATCGCCCGTTACGATACGATGCAAAAAAAACTTTTTCTTTTGTGGCTTTGAAGCAACAATTCACATGTCATTTTGCGCCTTTTAACGTCCCTCGGCTTCAATAGCATTCGTTGATTTTCAACAGCACTTTTATTCAAAAATAAAAGCAAAACTTCCCGTAAATTTCGTTTTATTGACACAAAATTCGATATATTCAACGCTTTACACTTGACAAAATAACACATCTTGAAACTAAAGCTAGGTGATGATGCTTTGACATGAAGTTAGCAACAATATGACCTGACGCGATATAGTACTAGCTATGCCATTTCTTGAAATCCCTTAAAATTAATGCACATTCCCTATAGTAAAAAAAAGTCAGTATAACAATTTTAAAGCCACAATATATATCATCAAATGATGAGTTAAGAAAAATATTTCCAATTACCTACCAATTTTTCCCTAAATTCTCATCTTTCTAGAAGACAACTGAAAATGTGCTCATTACAAATGAGTCCTTTAAACTTTCATATTTTGGTAAAAAAAAGTACATATCCTACCTCTGATGTGAAATTTGGTTGAGAGCTTCTTCTCCCTTCCCTCCTGGTAAAATTAAAAAAAAATTAAATTAAATTCCTTTCACTTCCACACTATAATTGTGTTGTAGCCTTAAAAAGTCTAAGAAAAGACTGTTACACTCCTATTTAAAATTTTTTTTTGCATTTCATGCATATCCTATTTATACTAAGTCCCCCCTCCCCCCTTGGCTGAGAGTTGAAAAATATTGACGTTGTTAATATTGATAATCTTAGAAGCCAAGAGTTGTGGGTTCAGATCCCAGACAGTCCGATGATTTTAATTTTTTAGACATCTGAGGCCATATAGACTGAAACAATATACATTTATTTTAATTTCGATGCATGACCTTTCAAATTCCTGAAAAAAAAAGAATATTTTTGAAAACTACATTGTAAACTACAACAAAATAATTACGATACATATTATCCCAGCATATTTATTTACATCAAATGGTATCCAGTTGATTTAAATAAATTTTCATCTGACTGCTTGGGACTGAACCCACACCCATACCTCTTGGCTTCTAAGATTATCAATATTAACAATGTCAATATTTTTAAACTCTCAGTTTATCAATATTGACAATGTCAGTATCTTTAACCTCTCGGTCACAGACGGGGGGGAAGAGACTTAAAAAACAAAAATAAAATACTAAGAAATAAAATGTGCCTGTTTTTTTTTTTTTATTTAGTAGAGTTTTAGACTATCTAAGTCGTCACATCCTGTGAAATATGCAAAACAATCGAGTATATTGTGCTAATCTTATCTTAAATAAATATTACTATATCGTTTACTGTCTATATGGCTTCAAATACTGAAGACTTATAAAAAAAAATTTTAATTTAGGTAAGTGTTCCGCAAAAAGGTGAAATAAAAAATATTAAAATTTAAAAATAACTGTTGCAGCACGTTATTTTTACGGATTAATAGGGCTGATAATTGAAAAAGGTGATGGTATATGATATTTTTTTATAAAAAAATTCTTTAATAATTTTTTAATGCCTGCGGCCAAAATCAGACTAGATGATTGTGTTGATTGGCATTAAGAAGTACCCCCTGGAGTACTAAGATGGAAGATATTTATTTTTGATTTGCGAAGCAGTGGGATGGCTGTTATATTTAACATTGGAGGAAGGAGCAAGCAGCCAGAATAACCTCTACGATATTAAAACTCTCAAGTTTAAGACGATTTGGCTTTAATTTAATAATACCATCATCATTACAACCTGTAAAGAATTGACTGAAATTTATATATTCAAGCTTTCTTTGTATATTAAATTCACAACAAACTGACAACTCTGCAATTGTGACTCAATGTTTTGTTATTCTCTAAATGAACTGATAATGGCATTATTAAATAAAGCCGAAATGTCTCAAAATTGAGAGTTTTAATATCGTAGAGGCTTATCACCTGGCTGCCTGCTCCTTCCTTTTGTCAAATTTATTATGTAAAGACCATCTGTAGTGGTGTATTAACTGTAGTTATTTTAAATTCTTTACAATATTTTTGCCTTAGAAACTCTACCCATTCATTTTTTCAAACGATCTATTTTCTATATAGTAAGATTCATTTCCTGGGAAGTCGATGGGGAAGAGTTGGGAGTTTTGTTAAATTTATGTAAATATGATTTTGTTTATTAGGAGACATTTACCCGTTGGATATCATGGCCGTGCCTCTTCTATCGTCGTTTCTGGTACAGATATTCATCGTCCTCGTGGACAAACTATTCCTGGCGAAAACGAGACTCCAATTTTTGGCCCATGTCGATTAATGGACTTCGAACTTGAAGTGGCAGTATTCATTGGAGGGAAAGCTAATAAACTTGGTGAACCAGTTACAATTGAAAAAGCCCAAGAAAGAATTTTTGGAATGGTCCTCATGAACGATTGGAGTGGTAGGTAGTCATTACACAATTATATACTTATATATTTTAATGATTTTGTAATTAGTAGGACAGTCAGCAAGTTTGCAAACAATATCATTCATTTAATAAAATTAGGATTTTTTAAAGTAAATTAAAGAAAGCATAAATAGAAACAAATAAAGAATGAATGATATTTTTAATAGCCTATGACCATTCATTCACATGTATATAAAGTGAAATTAATAATAATAAAATAACTCGCCAATTTTATAAGCGTCTGAATGTTTTTTAAATGAGAATTCAGTAATTTTATTTATATACTGTCAAAAATTTGGAAGTCTTACAATTATCTATGAAGGCTTGAAATAGCCGCCATTAATGCCAACTGAGCAAATGATTAACGATTCAATTCAATAAATATATTTCAATGCTAAAAACAAAATAAAAAATAATTAGATATGCATTACAATAATTTTTAAATTATTAGATTTAATTTAAAAATAATTTATTTAAAAAAATTATTTGTTTTTTTGTGTCGATTTCAAAAGTTGATAAGGTATAAATTAAAAATTAAATTAATTGACAATGGGGGAAGTTGGTAGATTTTTTTTATTGATTGGTATTCACTCAATTCCCTATGCAAGGAAAATGGGAGAGAAATGAGAGGCCTTGTGCTCAAGGGATTTCAGAATTTATATATATACTGGAACTCTTAGATAGAAAACAGGGCTAAAAAAAAAGATAGAGACAACTATATAATCCCTCTCCCTTCCAGATGGAAAAAATTTTGAGCCCGAAAAATTTCTATGCTTGGAGTCTAGGGCCAGTTAAATCCGGCACTAAATAACCCTAAGTCCCATAAACTTTCTTAAGCAGGATTGAAATAGTTTCATTCTTGAGAGGGAAAGAAATTGAAAAATATTTGTCAATAATTTTTTTTTTCTACTTGAAAATTAGGAGAGGGATAGTAGTTTTGTTCCTCAATAGTTTTTGGTTAATTATGGCCAAATCTGAAAAATTTTGATAAAAATTAATTATAAATAAATAGTTGGAATTAACAGTTATATATAGGGGCCTAAACAATTCAATGGGCCCAGGTTTATACTTATATATTTTTAATTCTTCACGATGAGATGGCTAGCTGTACACAGATTAGAGATGTGAAAAGGGAGGAAGTCAGCCTCTATCGAAATAAAACTCCCAAAATATGAGACGTTTCGTCGTTAATTAGATAATGCCATCATCAGTCATTAGAGAGTATATGCAGAATTTGCAGATAGAGTTTTTGTATATTTCAATACAAAAATTTATATAAAATATATAGAGTATACATAGATATAGAAATGCTCATCAGTACCGATATGGCAAAGTCTTCAGAATGAATCTATCTGCAAATTCATTGTCTTATACATTGAATCTGCATATACCCTCTAATGACTGATGATGATTAAAGCCGAAACGTCTCACATTTTGGGAGTTTTATTTCGATAGAGGCTATCTTACTGGCTAGCTTCTTTCCTTTTTACATATCTCTATATTTTTAATTTTTTTTATTTTAGCGAGAGATATTCAAAAATGGGAATATGTTCCTTTGGGTCCATTTACCGCAAAGAATCTCGGTACAACAATCAGTCCGTGGATTGTAACAATGGAAGCTTTAGAGCCTTTTAAGGTAGCCAATATGAAACAAATTCCAAAACCCTTGGATTATCTCTACCATGAAGATCCCTACAACTTCGATATTAATCTTCAAGTTGACATTATATGTAAGTTTTACCCTTTAAATAATATATCATTTGATTATTTATAAAAAAATTATTTTTATTGTATTTTAGCATCAAAATCTAAAGATTGTACAACAGTAACAATGAGTAATTATAAATATTTATATTGGACCCCTAAGCAACATGTGGCTCATCATACAATTACCGGATGTAATTTAAATCCCGGAGATCTTCTTGCATCCGGTACAATAAGTGGAGAGGTAGATGCCAAAAAATAGTTTTCTTAAATTTATCATTTCATAATAAATAAATGACTATATTTTTTTACAAGGCAACAAATTCTTTTGGATCAATGTTAGAATTATGTTGGAAAGGAACTAAACCGATTCAACTTAAAGATGGAAGTACTAGAAAATTTCTTGAAGATGGAGATGAAGTTATTATTAAAGGTATGAAAATAATATACGTGTATATAATAGAAAATAGTAAAATAAAATATTTGGTAATTTTTTTTAGGATTTTGCTTTGGAGTAGGATATCGAGTGGGATTTGGCGAATGCCGTGGCCGGGTCTTGCCACCTATTTAACAAAATTGTATTAACTTTATTATTTTTTTATATGCTTTTAATAAATAAAATAAATTCAATATATTAAAAATAATTTCTCTAACAATTAATTAATAGATAGTCAGAAGTGATTAAAGAAAATGAACAATAAAAAATTGGTGTTTACGGAAAGAAAAAGTGGACAAACGAAATCGAAACTAGGAGATGAAAGCAAATATATATAAATAATTTAACAAACTAGCAAATCTATCATGTCTCCTGCTTCTAAAATAAAGATTATTTTATTATCTTCCTTACATAATTTAAATAATTGAAATTACAATATATTTTGCAAATAAAAGAACATTTAAATATTAAGAGGGGGCCTCTCTAACCCGTTTGTTAATGTTAATGTTTCAATGCTTTTTTAAGGTAAATGTTTTCTTCTGACCTTGATCTTAGATTTAAATTTTTATTTAATGGAATAAATAATAGTCTAAGAAAACCAAATCAGATGGATGAGGAGGAAAATCTTCCTTTAATTCGATGATTTTTCTAATTCAGTAGCTAATTGTTTAATATAAGAATCGTGTGTAGGTAAATATAACATTTAGTTTGCGAAGTGAGCCCGATTCATGGTTTAATTAATGTTAAATGAATCCACTCATGTTCTTTTTAGATGTTTGGATTAGAGAAGATATTTCTCTGAATTCCAGTTCCGTTGGTAATATGAAATTTCCTTTTTCTTTATGTTCAAATACGTCTATACTTTTAAGAACTTTAAAATTTCTCCATTTTTTACTGAACTCTATAAACTCTGGTGTCATATAATATTTATATATAATTACCAAAGAGAAAGTCCAAATATGGAAATTTCTATATTTCTTTTTTTAATAACATTAAAAACAAATATAAACTCTCTTCATAATTTTTTTTTAAATTTCTTTAAGGGATAGCCCTAGGCCATTTCCCAATTGCTTGCCTTTTACTTTTCTATATAGTTTAAATATACAGATCTTACATACAATATAGTAATAAATAATAATTATAAAAGTATATACATATCAATTTAGAGGAAATATTATTATCGATTAAATGTTACTAATTCCTTGCGAGTTAAGTTAGGATGAAGTGAAACCAAGATGATTTAGGTGATGGTTTTATTTTTCCTAGGAACGATCCTTTGATTTTGCTGGACTGTTTCCAATCATTGTCTCATTCCTTTCTGTCTATTGTTTTGATATGTGAAAAAACGTCATTCCAAGTTGTTCCATCTGAGACGAATTCCGGATATGGAAGCTCTCTTTGCCAGAAAATCTGCTATTTCATTGCCGTGAATTTGAGAGTGGCTTTTGGTCCAACTGATTTAAATATGGGTTCTTTGAAATGACTTGAATTGAAAGAGACTATTTTTGATTCTATATTGTTGACATTTAATTTATTAGTGACAACCTGAATTGAAAGGAGAACCGAGAGGGAGTCAGTAATAATAATTGTTCATTTATAATTGCTGGACATAGAATGAATTATTGCTTGTCTGTTAGTTCTGCTGAGAAGATTGAGTAGTGGTTGGGAAGTTGAAATAATTGAAAAATATTGTCAGGTTCAATGTAAAAGGCACAACCAACCTTTGTAGAAGACTTAGATCCATCTGTTTATATGATTTTTTTTCGAAATTTTTAGTGAAGATGATCGGAAATTTTTAGATATTTTGAGAGACGAATTCAGATGTACTATTGGAGTTTGAAATTTCGGGAGCAGGGATGTCCTTAGTGGTATATTTAAGTCTCGAATTTTATTAGAGACTGGATGTTTGCGCCAATCAGATAAGTAATTGTTTTCTAAAGAGTTGATTACTTCTAAATGGATGATAAATTTTGATTGTCTTTTTAGGCCAAATTTTTGAGCTGATATAGCTCTGCAAAGAGAAAGAGGATCATCTGCTTATATTAGTAATGCGTTAGTCGGGGTTGATCGGAGACCACCTAAGCAACATCTTAAGGCAAGAAACTGAAGCCTGTCTAGCTTTTGAAGAGTTGAGAAACTTGCTGGTCCATACAGAAATGCACCATACTCAATTCAAGATCTAATGATTGCCTTACATATCACAAGAACCATAGATGGATGTGCACCCCAAGATACAGACTAGAGAATTTTCATTAAATTTAAAGATTTTGTACATCTTTCCAAAATACAGTTAATATGTGCTTTCCAGAGGAGTTTGGTATCAAATACAAGATTGAGATATTTTACATTTGCTGCCAGAGGATATTTTTGATTATTTAATTCCACTTCGTTTATAAGTTATAATTTTTCTTCTTGAAAAAATACTGTCTGATGTTTTTGACTTCGATATATCTATCCTAATATTGTTTTCATAGTAATTAAGTTGTTTAAGAGACTGGTGGATATTTTTTATACAGTTTTTTTATAACATTTTCACTGCCAAAGAATCAAATGTCATCCACATACAGAATGATATTACAATCTAAAGTAACTAAGTTAATGGGAATGGGTGAAGCAAACAAATAATAATGGGATAGTATCGATCCTTGCGGAACTCCTTTAAAAATAGTTCTTGAGAATATTTCTGAATCCGTTTTAATATAGATTTGTCTTCCATATAGAAGAGTGAATATTAGTTTTGCCGTCGACGTTCCAATACCAAGAGAACATAATTTTTCCAAGAGAATGTGAAGGTCTACATTATCGTATGCGCTTTCTAAATCAACAAAGGCAGCAAGTGTGTATTTATTAGTAGCAATGGACTCTTGAATTTTTCTAACCAGAATGGAAAACAATCTATTGTTGAATAAACTAAGCGATAGCCAGTAAGGAAGTTTGTAGTTTGTTTCAAGATAATATTCTATTCTAAATTTGATTAATTTTTCAAAGATTTTTAAAATAGTAGATGCAAGTGTTATGGGACGATAGGATAACCCTGATAGAAGATTTTATCTAGTATTGGTAAGATAAGATTTTTTTTCCAGAATAATTATAATATACTTATAAAAAAAAAACACATGAGAAAATTGATGTAGAGGGTCTGGCTAGGGTGAGATGTAGAGAGTTGATAATGGAAGATTCACCCATGTGTTAAGCATTTTCCACTTGTGAAAAATAATTTTAATAAATAGGTGCCTAAATGGGCATGTCGCAAAGCTTTCTCTTAACTCACATTTTATTTAAAATATTAATTTGTGTAATTAATTAATTAATTAGCTTCTTGCGTAGAAGCTTTCTATTGATTAGTGACATTTTTAGATGTAAAATAAAAAAATATTTAAAAAAGCATAAGGTAAAAATTTTTTCATAAAATTGTTGAATATATTCGACTAATTAAAATAAAAGCTTGAAAACTTATTTATAAGAATAAATAAAGAGCACCTCATACTTAGTTTAATTAGCGAGATATCTCCAACAATTATAAGAAAAAATTATTTATCTCTTATGCTTTTTTAAATATTTTTTACTTCTAAAAATTACACAAAAGTAATATAAAGGCCTTGCGTATTTAATATTTTAAATGAGGGCTCTATGGATGACTCGGTAGGGTATCGCTGTTCTGCACAGGAAATCGGTGTTTTCGACTCGTGCGGGAGTTATCTTTTCATTAAATAAAAATATTTAATATAAACAAATCCTCAAGTATGGTCTAGATTGGAACATTGGATCCTACCACAAGGCAACTTTTCGAGAAGAGGGAGTTGTGACACCCGTCCTATGGAAGAGACGATTCCATAGGATTCCCTTTCAATGATGCACTCTTTGCAAGGAGTAGGCTACACGTTCTGGCAAAATAAAATAGTTTGTACTTAGATTAATAAAAATATTCAATAATAATTCAATTTAAAACAACAGCTAAAGCTGGAGTCAGTATAAAGCTCCTTGCGTATTTAATATTTTAAATGACGGCTCTATGGGTGAGTCGGGAGAGTGGTGAAGTAATGGTCGGTTCTCCTTTAGATTAAAAAAAAAAATTTCCACCATTTTTGGTAATTTTATTAGTCGCAAACTTTTTTATTTTTTAAAGGAATACGAACAGAATTGAACCGAAACGAAAATTACCTGCAACCCACCAGAAATGAATTGAGTCATACTGAATCAGAACCGACACCAGAACAAATGACATTGATCCAGTCTCCTAGAGTAATTTGATAAATTTTTTATCGAAAAAATTAGCCCATATAGATATTATAAATTATTTTTATACTATTTCAGATTCGTTATTCGATCTTTTTTTTAGTCTCTTCGGCTTCTTAGGTCATATAGACTTTTAAATGATACATGTAAATACTAGTTACTATACTTATTCAGGAATATTTATTTCGTTATTTGTTATATGCTTGGAGAAGTGAATTAACTATATGATTTATCTATAATTAATCTTTGCTTTTTTTTTTTTTTTTCGCATGAAGTGAGCTTCAATAACGTTAATGTTTAATGGGGAATAAATAAACAAACTTGTGTATCATTTTCCTATGAGATTTTATTTTTATCTGAATAATCTCAACTAAAATTAGTGTGTACAAGTATTTAGGCTGATAAATACAATGGAAAAAGAAAAAACCCGAAAGAATAATCGATAATACCTTTCTTAAAGGTTAAAGTCGTCTTTATATTTTCTTTAGTTTTACGATTTCTGGACCAAAGTGGCTTCCGTCAACTATTTTAGGCTAATAAAGAAAATGAGCAAAGAAAAAACCCGAAAAAGTTACCTATAATATTAAAAAAATTTTGGATCACGTCTTGTTTTCTTTTAACGAAGCTAACAATATAGAAGTTCAACAATATCGAAGAGGCAGAAATTAACAATAAGCGCAAAATTTCAAATTTAATAATTATTTTTTGAAGCTAACTTAACCAGTGAATTATGTTTGCTTAATAAGGAAAATTTAAAAGTAAAATATATTAAATTAGATTAAATGTAAATTTTTCAAACATATTCCATTTCCATTACGTTTTTCTTTAAATGTTACTCCTTAGCCTCATTAAAATTAAACCATGGATGTCAAATTCAAACAAATGGACTCGCAGATCACTTGAAATACAAGTTTATCGAAGCAAGGCCGCAAAACTGATGAACGAATTTTTTTTTAATCAAAAGGAATATATGATAAAGTATTCAATATATAAATTTTCATCCCTTAAGTTTCATCTTTGTTTTAGCATCAGAATTCGGTGGTTTTTGATATACGCAAATTTCCAAGATCTATGTTTTATGGACTTCCAAGAACCAAAGATAACACTTTTATTTATCTAAAATCTAGATCAGCACAAGAAGAACATTTCTTATCGAACCTCGAAAAATTTTGATTCATAAATAAGATATCATAAAATTAAAGGGAAGTAATCTTGATTTTTCAATCATGTATATGTGGAATTCACTTACATTTATTTGACATTCTCATAAGCTGTTTTTTTGAATTTAATTCCATGTCGTGCTTTCCACCTTGACAACCAACCATCAGTTGCTTGGAAGCTATTTCGTCCCATATTTTTAGCAAATTCCTCTGCTTTACTTTTTAGAATCGGGCCAGTGATACGTCCGCCCCTGTCTATTATAAAACAATACCATTTTTTTAGAGCTTGTTCTACATCAGGTTCTTTTCCGTCTCGTTTCCTTTTCTTTCCAATTCTTTCAGGTGATTCCCATGCTTGACGAAGTTCATTTTGTAGTTTAATTAAGCGTGAAAGTGTTGTTTTTGATACATTTAATAACTCTGCCAGTTTTCTTTGACTTATGTTAGGCGGATGATTTTTGATTTTATCTAATATATCTATCTTCTCAGCAAGTGTCATATCTTTTCTTTTTGATATTTTGCCTATAAAAACAATAAAAAGCAAAAAACAACACAACGAATAACGTTTTTGAGAGCCCTTAATGTTACAATGTTAATTTTAATTTTTGTATCAAGGATAAAACATTCCACTAGGTTTCCTAATATTGATGTTAATTAATTTTTTTTTTTGTAGTTACAAAATTCACAATTCAGAGAAAAATATGTCAAATAAGACATAAAATCCTCCTTAACATAGATTATTTGAATAAGACTCGAGTTGGAAATAGATAGAGAATTAACAAGAGAGAAGGAGCAGTTTAAGGTAATAAATTTTATGCCTAGGGATCGGTTGGGATTAAAGTGTCTATCACCTATGATAATCGCGGATCCAGATAACTGGGTCATTATTGTTCAATGAAAGGGCGGAATATACTATGCATATTAAATTAGACAAACTTGTTTCGTCTTAATAGATAAATTTATAAAGTCAAAATCATCAAATTTCATATTAAATTTATTTCTTTAGTCCTTTTGATTTTAAAAAAATTTTAAAGGACAGAAAGAAGCTGTATTCGCCTTAAGCGTATGTTGTTTCATATATAAAGTAAGGTAAGCAAGTTTACAAAATTTTAAAATGCAGTGAAGACAAGAGAATTTCTTCTTTTAGTAATCAATTCTATTATGAGTTTGAAGATCACATTTTTTTTCAAATATTACTAAACATAATTCACATTTAAAAATGTTATGTGTTGAAATTATGTTCTTTAGGTTTTAAAATATTTTCAAATCTTTTATAACACTGTTTAAATTTATCATATCATTGAGTTGCATTCTTTAAAATGCTCTTTATAATGTCTCCAAGAATTAAACACTAAGCGACAAACTGTTCATATAAAATTATATTTTTTAAGATTTTTATCATTTTTTTTACTTTCAGTTGAGACTAAAATTAAAAATAAATACAAACACTATTAAAATTAAATGATTTAATAATGTGAGAGTTTTAGAATAGTAGAGGGGTGGGGAACCTGCGGCCTTATACTATAGTTCGTTTTTTTCTGTTTAAATTTTGAAATTTAAAATTCGAAATTAAATTCACAGTTTTCATATGTAAAAACTCCACCATAATATAAAATAAGTGCAATAAAGTTATTTATACCATTAATTTTAATTTTTTTAAAATTTTGTATGGATATGAAATATATGTAGATGTATTATGATGAGAATAAGGTTAATTAGAAGGATCAACTTAGTAAGAAGTGTTTTGAAGAGCCGGTGCAGCCTATACACCATGTCAAAAATGGATATGGCCTTTCATTGAAAAAAAAGTTTCTCACCCTTGGTAGAATATCTTCTTCCATCAATGAAAATGTAAATAAAAACGCAAATATATTTTTTGCCTTGAAAAGGTCTGAAAGTAGCTGCTTTCAAACTATCAAGCATCAACTGAATGTGACAGAATCTTATATATAAATGTTCTTTTTTGTGCAGGCACAAACGATTCCATTATGGCATTATGAATAGATCTATTGTAAATACATTAAAGAATATTTGCTGTTCCGGATACAATTGTGCATGATAGTTTTAAAGCACCTTTATAATCAGATCCCTATTTGTAAAGTGGAGCATGAGGAATATTCACTCGACTCCCAATGTCACCATTTTTGAAGAAAACTAATATAAAACAAACAACAATAAAAAAATGAGGAAGGGAAGCTAAAAGAAGTATCTATCCAAATGAGACTATCACCTGTTTAAACATTTCCAATTAATTGAAATAATGTCTTTCAACTCAGGGCTGAAATATGATATATACTTAATTGATAAGTGAATGAATATGGGTTTATTTCAATAAAACCAAAACATTCAATAGATGAGAATAACATGGAGGCATTTCTTTTGCATGAACCCTGAAATTGGGTAAAGGAAAGTGGGCCTTAATCCTTTAGGTCCGTAAAAGTGGCTTGTTTTAAATACCACAAATATGTTTGTTTAATGAAAAATGATTCTCTTAAAGATTTATATAAAGAAAATGCGAAAAAAATTAATTACCTATACTATTATTCGGAAGGAACAAGAGATAAAGTGCGGTAAGGCAATGGTGATAGAGTGAATCAGTCCCCTAAAGGATCTAGCTTGTGGGGTATTAAGAGGAAGTAACGGGCAAGGAATAATCTTTGCTTGTGATTGGGGAAAAGATTCTTGGTGGGGATCTTTTTTTTCTACAGTGTTTTAGAGTGGGGTTAAGATTTCTAAAATGACTCGAGTGTATATTGTTTTTAAGGATTTTTTTCACGATTTCATTGTGGAGCCTAGAAAAAAATTTTACCTTGTTTTAGGGTTGAGATTTTCCTTAATATATTTTGCCTCTTTGAAGTCCATTTGGTTTTTAAAAGATTCGTTATATTAACATTTGTACATTTATTTCTATGTTTTTGTAAAAAATATTCACTTATGAACATTGTGTGACAATAACAACATTTAAAAAGTGGACCTAAAAAACAAACGCTTGAGGAAGCTAGAGAAGTATGTTTAGTTAATACTGCATAATAATTGTTAATCTTGTCAAATATCACCAATTATTGTTGTAATATTGGTTCCGAGAAGGGTTAAAATTAATAGTGTGTTCTTTAACTTTTATTATTACTTATTTGAAAATCCTGGCTCTAAATGAATACAATTTAATATGATTTTATATTTTATTCTATGATATATAAATGTATCTTTTACAACCAAATAAAATTGAATTGAACCTCGCATGTAAGAATTCCACTTTTTTAGAAAAACGGAGCATATTTAAAAGGATATTAATATTAACTTTTCAAAAATATAATAATTACCAATATGTATTGGATATTTGATTTCATTTTTCACATAAATAATTTTATCTCTTTCATCCATTTTGTTAATTATTAATTTTCAAAAAATTTTAATTTTCTAATTCCTCAAATTATAAAGTAAAAAAACACGGCTAACCATTGTTAACTTAATTTAAATATTAGTCATAGACAATACCAGTAATTTGTGTTTTTATCTATGATTTATTTTGGAAATGTCAAAACGATGTCAAATCAATTAGTTTCACAAGCTTGGCAAAAGATGGCAGTAAAATAGATTTAGTGGAAGATTCAAAATTTTAATTGAAAATGCTTTTAGATTTAGAAACTTTTCCAAATGGGAAACATGAGAAGCTAATTTCATTTTAATCACCCCTCAAATGGTCGACTAATCGACTTAAGCTCTAATAGAAATTTGATTACTTATAAATTTGAAACCAAACCTGACATCTGACCAATTCTAATAATTATATATTATTAAAAGAGAAGAAATAACACTCCTAGTTCGGGTATTTGGTGATCAGTAAAAGACGTTTCCGTGCCTCTAAGTGTTATTTTTTATAAGAAATATGAAAATATAATCACGATGTAAGACACAAATAGGGAGTTTTCTAATGAAAAGTATTAATTGTTAAGTTACAAAAAGAAGAGAGAAGGGCAACTCTACTGCACTTTTAAAATTTCGTTCAAGTCAGTCAATTATTAGTTTTTTCTAAAGAAAAAGTTGAAATTTTGTTAGTATTTTGACGTTCTTCTCCTTCCCCTTTCTTTCTACTGTTTATTGTAAATTTTTTTAAAATATATATAAATATTAATAATAGTAATACCCCTAATTAGGGAACGATTTTTTAATTTCTGGAATGTTTAGGTTCTTAGAAATTTGAAATTTCTTTAGAGTCATTAGTTAAAACTTAAAAATTTATTTTGGTCTATTAATAAAATGGCTTAATCTAAAGATTAACGATTAATGAAACAATAAAAAGCAACTAAAAAAATCTAAGAGGTAAGATAAGAAATAAAGGAAAAAAAAAGAAATTTATTATACATCTTATCAGAGTCGAATTAAGAAAATATTGCGGTTGCGTCCGGAAAAGACTGTGCCTGCTAATTCACTTTTTTCTCCCTTTAATTTTTCAAATGTATAGAAAACAATTTATTTGGCTATCATTTGGGCTTGATGCTTAGCGTGGTTGCACGCTCAGGAATAAATTAACAAAAGGCACTAAAAATTTATTAATATTTTATTCTTAATTCTGTTATACTTATTATTTATATCAGAATTTTAACTTATTTCTAATTATTTTTATATTTTCTGTTGTTAGAGTATAGATTTCTTGTAATAGGGAATGGTAACAAATTAAAGGAAAAATATGAATCCAGAAGAAAGTTATATAAAATATATTTTATTATATAAATGAATGTTATTTGGTGATTTTTACAAATACCGATGAGAATGTGATGAAAAAATTTAAATTATGAGTAAAAATATTAAATATTTATTCATAATACAAAAATAATCATTGACTATTTTTGTAAGATCAAAACGAGAATGATTTTTAATACAAGGGTGTAAAATTAAATTATACTTGCGGACCACTTGTTAGATTCAAAAGTGAATTATAAGATATGGAATAATATTCAGAGTCGCTTGCAGTCTGCCTTGATTTAATCCTCTCTGCCTTCTCTATGAGAAAATATAGTTTTATTGAAAACGAAATTAGAAAATTTTAGCTGGGGAGTTTTTATAAACTCCAAAACTAATTAATCTTGATTAATATGGATTTCTTAAGACGGTATATTCTTGATAATACAAATAATTTTTATAAGAATTAAATTAAAGTTTTAATATTTATCTTATTTTTATGATCAAATATATAATAAGTACAATTTTTTGGCCACTTGCTTTTTTTTTTAAATTTTGTCAGTTTTAGCAATAATTTCAACAATTTCTTGAGCTAATTTTTCAGTACTTGTAGCAAGTAATTTTTTTGAAAACATATCAAATTTAGAACCATCTGAATTAATCACACAGCCTCCTGCCTCGCGCACGATTAAATCACCTGCAGCCACATCCCAACTCTGAAGAGCATCAATGTGATAGGCATCCAGAGCTCCTGAAAGAGAATCATAAAAAACAATGATGATTTTATCCACTAATTATCATGGCTGAATGATTTCAAATTCCTTGGAAAAAAAAGCAAAAATAAAAGATTTTATTTCCTTCAAGCTTTATTGATTGATTATATAATAAGATATAGAAATTGATCTTTAAATATTCAAGGATTTTTTTTTCTATATACCAATTAAATAACTGGAAAATTTTCATAGAAATAATTAATTAATAAATGGATGATGAAATAATATTTTAAATTAAATAATCAAAATTTTAAATTAAAGTAGTCAACTCATAATCAATTTAAACCACTTTAAAACCTTTGAAATATGGTTTAATCCCGCAAGATGCTAAAAACCCTAAGCAGATCTCTTATATATACAAAACCAAAGAAAAATTTCATAAACAAATAAATACTATTTATTTTTGTTGACGTTTCGAACCTTCAAGTATTTATTTAATAAGCTGACTTTCTCTCTTCCTCTTTAGATGCTATATCCTCCTCCATGTTCACGGCTTCAAAATGCATATTAAATCGTACTATTTAAAAGATTAGATAGATACATTGTTTGTTAAACTTACCCCAAGCAACATAAGCAAGCGAGATAGCTGCACAACCAAGAGAACGAACTCCGTGGGCCTTAGAAACCAGAGCTTTTAATCGATTGAGTTCTCGTTCCCGTATACTTTCAATTCTTGCAAATGATGTCTCATGACAGATAATAGATTTCTCAACTGAAGTACAATCACTCGTGTGAATTGGTTTTCCATTAAGTTTGGCTCCACCTCCTTTTTTGGCAGTAAATTCTTGGTTAAGAATTGGATTATATATAATGCCTATGATTGTTTCAAAATTTATCGAAAAAGCAATAGAAATGCAGGTGAGGGGGAGCCCATGAACGAAATTTGTAGTACCATCAATTGGGTCAATTATCCAAGTGGGATCTGCTGATAATTTGGGAATATCTTTGGTTGCACTCGAGGTTTCTTCACCGATAAATCTAAAATTAAATAAAAATGTTAAAAAAGAAAAAATTTCGGAATTTTTTATTAGTAAAGCCGAATCATTTTTGAAGCTGAATCAAGTTATTGGATTATCGCTGATAGATATAATAATTTAATATAATTACTTATGGGTTGGGAAAGCCTTTTTAAGTCTGGTAATGAGAATATTTTCACATTTTCTATCATATTCTGTTACAAGGTCCCAGGGTGCGCTTTTTGTTTCTACCTCTTTTGTTTGAAAAAAACCTTCTTTAACAATCTGAAAATAAAAATAAATAATTAAAATAAAAAAGGGATTATTTTACTTTTCTACTAAGGTTGGAATATTAATAGAAGGAAAAGTTGAGTAAACGCCAAAAATTTGTCCCGCTCTTAAATTTTTTTCCATTTTCACATTCCAAGTTAGGAAGGTTGTTTGGTGGGAGCAAAAAATTTTTTTTTGTTTGATATTTAGTTTTTCAAATTCTCACCCACCAGAATATGCCACTGTCAGAAACCTCTAACAAATTTGAATAATTATTGTATTTTTGGAGTGTCTATTTAGGTCAAATGATCTGAAGAGAAAAAAGAGGCCAAAAAACTCCATGGGGTCTAGTGGGCAACTTTTGAACACTTTTCATAAAAATGAAGAAATTTGATTTGATAACTTTTGCAACAAGAACGACAAATTTTATTTAAAAAGTGCTTATAAAATTTATATTGTTTATTAAAGTTTCCTTTTTTTAAATATATATTTCCTATGCCATTTAAATTATTATTATATAATAAAAAATTTTAAATGTCATTAATGACTTGGAGACCTAATTTAAGGAATGTTGATTATTCAGAAGTAAATAAAAAGTTAGATATAAATCATAATTATAATTTGAATTATCATAAAGTGATAAGGAAATGTAAAATTTAAAAGAGATAAAAAATTATTTAACTATTTATATTTGACTTGTCAAAATGTCTGGCTAACAAGAGGTGATCAGAAGTCTCTGATCACGGATTTCGTTCAAACTTGTGGAAAATATAGTATACTGTATACTTTTAAATATGATAGAGGAGAAAAGTAGACAGGCATTTGTGAGAAAAATCAAAATTATATTATAGATAATCTCCTTCTCATATTAAATAATATAATATATATACAATATAAGGAGTGGTAGAAAGCCACTGCAGCGTTTGTATATAAAATTATTATTTAACTTTTTCTTTATAACTTCTATAATATTTATATAATATTGTTTATTTATTAAATACCAATTTTTCAAAATATTTTAAATTATGCATGCCTTGCATCGATATTTGTTGAAGAATGCAAAATTTACAAAGAAAATTAAGAATAATGATCATTCATTTATTGAATAAAGTGCTAATATATATAAGCTTTCCTTGCTTTTATAATAAATTTCCACTAAAAACTTGGAAAATATTTACAAAAATTATTTATTATTGTTAATTGTTAATAATAATAGTAAAAGTTATTAATATTATTTAGCTTCTCTATTATTTTTTATATAGATATGATTTATATTTATTTAATATTTTGTATAATATTAAATTTCGTATTATTTAAAATTTATTATAATTTCATTATAAATTATAAAAAATCTGGTGTGAAGGCCGTAAATCAAACAACTTTCTTACCTAAGGAAATGAAAGCTGTATGATGTGCAATCAGATTTTTGTGGACATGCTGTCTGGGTAGCCGGTTCACAATTTTATATTAGCTTTTTTTTAAGAGAGAATTTACAGAATAAATTAAATACTCTTTAAGATGTATTAATAATTTTCCACTTCAAAGGACTGAGATACTCTAAATTTTAAGGCTCCTCTTCAAGGTTGTACATAATGAGCCACTGCGCACCTCGCTTGCGCAATCTAGACAGGCACTGTCATCTTTCGGAAAATAAACATGAAATTCTTATTTATTAAAATAAAATAAATTCAAGTTTACTGTATAATGAACGACCCCAAGCAAAAAATCTGGTGTGACAGCTTATCACTCAGCTTTTCCTACCTTAGGTAAGAGAAAGTTGTGTGATGTGCGTTTAAGCCCACCAGATTTTTAACTTTCTCTTACTTATATATATAATATATAGTAAGTATTGCGATCGCAAAAAATCGATGTTGAGATTTTAACAGAAATAGACGTTTTGAAGTCTCCTGAGTCTAAATAAATGGGTCTCATTCTGTGTGCGTGTGTGTCTGAGCCTGTGATTTCGCAAAAACGAAAAAACATACGAGGCTAAAATTTTACATTAAAGCTAGTACCCTCGTCGCTTTTGAATAACAGTATTAGTACTTTACTTAAGTATTTTTTAGTTTTTTAAATTCGCTCTAACGATTTTGAATAAAATTCATATATCAAATATTTATTAGATAATCTTTGAAATGTATTAACCCTTATCAGCCTCAAAATTGTTTGGGGCCCACTTTACTGTTGATTTTTCAATGGATTATTCATTTTATTTTATTTAAGTCAAATTAATTATATTAAAAATAAAGAGGATTTAAAAATTTTTTAAAATCTAATTAAAAAAATAAAAAGGTTTATTAAATTAAATTAAATTAAAATGAATAGTACTTACTTTTCCTACTTCACGACAAGCATCAAGTGCCTCATCAAAAAAAGTATCAATCTCGCGGGAATTCATTTTCTTGGAGTATGGTTCTTGAATTCGCTTAGAAGGAACGATTGCAACTGAAGTGCTTATTCTTGGATTAATCTTTATATAAGCGATATCAACTCGTGATGACTCATTACACATCCATTGTACTGTAAAAACAAAAGAACACGTGGTATTGGAGTGCCACTCATTCATGGTTTTCGTTAAAAATAACAGAAAATGGAAAATTTATCCGTTAAACAATTATAAAAACCCTCCACTACTAGTAGTCGAGACTCTAGATATAACCTCTGGAAAAATATTATTTTATATTATAAATATCAAAAGCAAGTACATAAACAAAAATTCTTAGGGAGGGGGAGGTATTTTTGGGGGCCTAGGCCGATTTTTCTCATTAAATTTTCCGTAAAGGGTGTAAAGATCAAAGGGAGGATGTATTACCCGTGGATACGACACAAGCAGGTTTATCTTCTTACTTATCCTTTTGAAACCCAATTTTTAATAATAATATTTTTATTTGACGTGTTTTTTGCCTAATCACATTATTCCCAACCTGTAATATTTTTTTGTTTCACATTTTTTCTTAGATTTGGTGAATCAAAGGATCTCGTAACCTCCGACATATATCTTAAATTTGTTACTGAATATATATATATTTTCACTTTGGAAAATAAACTTTTTTGAACACCAAATTTCACATTTTCGATTGAAAAATAATAATTATATTTCTTTAATTAAAAAAAAAAAGTAATAAATATATTATTATTGGCTGAGAATTTGAATAAAAAATTTTGCCAAGGTCAAATTTTATATCTCTCATAAAATAAATATAAAAAATTTAAAGAACAAATAAATGCATAGTAATAGTGAACGTAAAAGAATTAAAAGTATCTGGTAGAAGAATCATATATTCAATAAAGGAGAGTTGGGTGAAAGAATTTTTAATTTTATTTTGACAAAGATTACAGACCAGAGGTTCTGAAAATGTGAATCCTGATGCGGCGAGTAGGGTCTGCAAAATATTCTAATAAATATATTTTTATAGTTTTTAAAAAAGCCTCAAGTCTCACTTTCGCCAAAATTATATTACCATTCTTTTTTTAAGATATTTTGTATCAGATAAGTAATATATTTAAAAATAATAAATAATAAAGTATACCTTGATAGATATAAGAGAAGATGGTTTAACAAACATGTTTTTGTTTGTTTTGGTAATTTTAAAAATTTCCAAAATGAGAATGGAAAAATACATCCATGTAATAACAAATTATAAATTAAAAAGGAGAAGGGAAGATTTTTATCTTCTATTTTCTATTATAACGGAAAAAGTTCCTAAAAATGAAAAAATATAATGTTTTAAGAATGATGTGAATTTCAATAATTTAATTTTTTAAAATAATATGGATAAATCATATGAGTAACCATGCATTTAATTTATTTCTTTATTATATTAATTTGAATAATCCAAAACTAAAATGTAATAATATAAAAAATGACAAAAGCAAAGGATATAATCAATAGTAAATTTAAAAAATCTTAATTTCTTTGTCAATATGATTAAAATCATTATAAATTTAATTTTAAAATAATATCAATGATAAAAAAAAAATAGTTACCCAAATATAAACGAAACCTTCAATGCCAAGGGTTTTTTTTAAATAAAATAACTTTAAGGTTAAATATATAATAATATAATGTTTTATATTGTGTCATTTTTTTTTACTTTCTGTTGCTCAGTTGTCAAAAACAAAAAAGTACAAAAAATTCAAATAGTATTTGTTTTTAAGTTGATAGCACTTGACATGAAAATTTGTTTTAAATCAGTTAACCGCAAATAGCACTTTATTCTTATAATTTTTTGCTTTCCTATTTATTTTAATTAATTCAAATTTTATATCTTGTTTAGATTATTAGGAAATTTGAATTTTCGTTAATCAGTCTAAACTATTATTTTTGGACTATTTTATTCTACAAATTTTTCAATTTTTTCTAGTGGTACTAGATTCTGCTTTAAAATATATAAAATTTTATCCTATTTTTTTTTAATACTATTACAAGGTGAATCAAGTTAAAATGTTTTTTCTCAATTTTCTTCAAATTAAATTTTTTTTTAATTTAAAAAAAATTCATCAATTGAAATTTAACAGTCTTTGCCGCTCCTTATCAAATTATAAAACTACGTTCACACGAGGCAATTGGAGGGATAGGTCATTAAATAAATGATATGCAATGGAGCTATATTTTGCAATTTTTTCTTGATATTATACAGACACATACAATATGAAAAAGAGATTAAATGACATTAGTAAAATGCCATTTCCTTTTGTATCAAAGGGAGGTTGATCAGATTCCAGTGAGTGACTGGCTTGGAACTAATTTGCAAGTTAACATGACTTAGTAGATCTTTATGTATACTAGTAATCTATGGTGTGAACATAGCTTATTCAATCTTCAAAAGGTTATAAGCTCACTTGTTTGACATTTTATTTTATAAATAATAATATATAATTATGTTTAAGAAAAGAAAAATTCGAAATCAAGGAACCAGACAGAGAACGAATCATGAAAATGGTAAAATTTTTTTATCTAAATTTTTTTTTTTTTAATTCTAATTAATACTAATCTATTAATTTTTTCTAGCCAGTAGCGAGGATGATACGATAATTATTAAAAATGAAAAAAAATCACAAATTAATAATCCCATGATACAGGTAATTTTATAGTAATGAATATCTTATTTTAATATTGATAGAGGTTATTTTATAAATTTTTATAATTATATTATATTTTGAAAATTAGTATTATAATTTTTCCTTATAATTATTATATTTATATATTTTATTATAGCAAAAATTAGCACATCACTATTCAAGTTGTTTCTGCGAACATCCTTATCTCACAACTATCAAGTTGTTCTTATTCTTTTATTTTAGAATAAATATTTAAACCCAAAATAAAATCACGAAATGAAGAATAGGGGAATGTGTGGGTTAGATTCAAACTCCCAATTACATTCTTTTGATTTTTTCTTGAACACATATTATTTTGGCCAAAACTGTCCGTCCATAATAAATAATTGTTATCAAGATATCAATTGATATAAAAAATATACCTGGATAATTAGTAACGTAAAAATATAGTTATATATTATTTAATATCTCTATGGCCTCAGATGCTGAAAAGACAAAAAAATATCACAGCCACATCTTTGTTCATCTATCACGATTTTTTATATATACGAAATCAGCAAAGTTTCTTCTTATTCATTTTTAAAATTTTAATTTATATCCTTAATTTTCAGTCAAGTTCAAATAAAAAATTAAAAACTCATATTGATAAAGGAGGTGAAAGTAGTGAAGAAGATGAAAAAGTGTCTGTTTCTTATAAATCGAAACGAACTTCTGAAAGAGAGGGTCCAGCCGATATGGGTGCCACGGCGATTTTAGAAATTGAGACCGAAGTTAACAAAGATGCCCAGACTCTTTTTGAAAATGCACAAAAGATTAATAAAGAACTAAAAGGCAAAGAAGACGATAAAATTTATAGAGGATTAAATAATTATGCCCAATATTATGAAAAAAAAGATACAGCTCAGGGGAATGCTTCAAGTGGAATGGTAAGTCTCATATTATTCTCATTATTAGATTTAATTTCGTTTACTAAGGTAATTAGGATGCATATTGGTTCTGGGGAGGGCCAGGGGTGTGGATAAAGAATTTTTTTTGAAATTTTCTTTTAGTAGACCTCTGAGAAACTTTTTTTTGTCAAAAAAGTCCATTTTAAAATATTAGATTTTCATGAATTATTCGGTAGGGTTTGCACAAGATATTAAAAAAATCGAATCGAATATATTTACTCCAATCGAAAGAAAATAATAAACTCATGGAAAGGAGAATAAAAAAGCCAGGTTTAGCTTAGTTCGTGGTCCCACGTTCTCAACACTTGTAAGTGTATGTGAGGGATATACAATAAAATAGTCCCATAATCCTATTATATAATATATATAAATAATCTAGTGAGACTAAAGGCACAACACAATTTTTTCGTACCTAAGATAAGGAAAGCTGAGTGATGTGTCAAACCAGATTTTTTGCGTCGGGCATGTTGCACCATGATGGACCAATACAAACCATTGTTTAGAGGAGAGGCTGGCGGCAGTCCCAGCGTAAGCGAGGTGCGTAATAGCCATCATATGCAAGGGTCCTAGAAGAATCTTTGAGGGCCCCGCACTATTTGAAAGTGGAAATTGATTAATACATCTTAAGATTATCTAATTTATTATATGTACCTATAATTTAATTTAATCAAAATTGTTAAAATAGTTTAAGAGAAAATCACAAAATACCTAAAAACGAGTAATGTGGACCCCAATCAATTTTGGGAGGATAAGGGTTTATATATTTCAAAGATCATATAATAAATAATTGATATATGAATTTGAGCGAATTTTAAGAAAATCAAAAAAAACTAAAAGAGAACATCAGTAAAGTACTAGTACTTTGGTCAATTTTAATGAAAAGCTTCGAGTTGCATGCAATGTGGCTACTTACCTTAAATATAAAATATCAGCCTCATATGTTTTTTCGTTTTTGAGAAATTTGGTTCATAGACAGACCATTTTACAAGACCTATTTTTCTAGACTTAAGGGACCTCAAATTGTGTATTTCCGTTGTAATCTCGATATCGATTTTTTTATACTTTCTCACTATATATTATATATTTAGGTAAGAAAAAGTAAAAAACTTAATTTTAAAATTGAATAAAACACACCATTCTCGCCACTTATTTTGTCTGAGTCATTAAGAAAATCTCAATCGCAATTCCGTTCCAAAAGAGTTTGAGATTTCTTGAAGAAGGTATCAGAATAAATGGCCGAGATGTTGTTATTTTATTCTATTTTAAATAAAACATTGTGTTAAAAATTAAGTTTTATATTGTTTATAGTCTTATGTATTTGTAAGCGCATATATATATATATATATATATATATATATATATATGTCCTCCTAAAATTTTAAATTCATAGTCATATATTCATATTAGTTGATATTTTTAAAAACTCATGCATTTCTTATTTATATATTATATTTCAGGTGAGGAAAGGTCCTATAAGAGCTCCAGCCAATTTAAGAGCTACAGTTCGTTGGGATTATCAACCTGATATTTGTAAAGATTATAAAGAAACTGGATTTTGTGGATTTGGAGGTAAGAAATTAAATTGTTTTAATTTACGTTAGATTGTTAAAAGTTGACTAATTTTATATTAGATACTAAATGATTTCAATAACTAAAACTGAATTTTGAACATCATCTAAAGCAGGGGTTCCCAAACTTTCGTAGATCGCGACTTACTTTTAACAATGGAAACCATTCGCGTCCCACTTGGTTGGTGAGAAGAAATTTCACATATACATGAGTGTTCCCCGGTGGTAATTTTAAACGACAAGTTCTGGCGAGGACTTTTTTTACATGATTTTTAAAGTATATTTTTTAATACTTTATTTATTAACTAATGCAATTTACCAACATGTATATCATTACATGTTATACATTAGATAACAATTTGTATTTTACATTACAAATTCGGTCTGCGCCTCACCCTTTAGGAACCATTAATCTAAATGAATGTTTTTCAACTTTAGATAACATTCGACCTAGTCGATGTGGTTATTTGAATTTCAAAAAATGAAAATATTTATTCAACTATTAATTTTAGCAAAATATATTAATACACACACAAAATTTATCTGTCCGTCATTTTGAATAATTTTAAATTTTAAAAAATGTTTATTTATTTACTCTTTAGAATCTCTTGATATAGCACCAGGATCTCATATAATCAATCAAACGCCAAATAAATCTTTATCTCTAAATTAAATAAAATCATTGGAAAATTTTTTGTAAATTGAGTTTTCATAAAAATAACCATTTATTTATCATTTTTTGCTATCTTTTATCTTATCTTCTTTTTCCTTCAAGTCTGGAAAAATTTTAAGGGCATATTTAATCATGTTATCTTATTCCTGGCCGAGAAGGTTAGAAGGGGCGTTATCATAGTCAACATTTGAAACTTCTAAAACCAACAATCTAGGGTTTGGACCTCCATCAAAAAATTAACCACCAAATAATATAAATTAATATATTGATTTTGGAATTGGCCCAAATTCAATGAAATATTAGCAGCTTAAAATAAGGCTCTCAAAAATTCTTATTTATAAGTGAGATAAATCTATTTGGGGAGGTTATATCGAATTCTATTATTTGCTTAATTCGCCAATAAAACACTACTGAATAATAAATTAAATTATATTAAGACTTCCTATAGTTGTCTAGTAACAATATTTTAATTCTATTGAAAAGTATATATAAAATATATATATATATATATATATTGGAACTTGCCCCACTTTCAAATGACTGATCAACAGTATTGAAAATAAATAGTTGAATCAAGAAAAACTTTTCGGTGGACCCATCTTAACATCAGTATTTCTGGGAGGGAGGTGAACCCCATGACCCTCTCCTCGGCCTTTTAATTGTTTAATAATTATAGAGCCTCTCACTTCTAATCAGGTTTTTGTTAATATTATAAAACCTTCTCTAAAGTTACCTCTGATTACTAAGCCTGCAATTTCAAACCCCATATAACTGTAAAACTTTTCTTCTAACTATAATGAATTGCATGTGCTTTTGATCATTCTTGATTGAAAAAGTTTTTCATTTTCTTTACATAGGTACCTATCTCTATTCAGTCCAGAGTATTTTTTTCTTTCTTTTATCTATATATAGTGAAAAAGTATTGTAATCGCAAAAAAATCCATGTCGAGATTTTAACAGAAATACACATTTTTTGAGTTCCCGCGGTCTAAAAAAATTCGTCTCTCAAAATGGTCTATCTGTGAACAAGATTTCTGAAAAACGAAAAAACGAACGAGGCTGAAATTTTATATTTTAGTTAGGAACCCTCGATGCAAGCACTTCGAAGCTTTTCAATAAAATCGACTAAAGAATAATACTAGTACTTTACTGATGTGCTTTTCGATTTTTTTTAAAAATTCGCTCAATTTTGATTAAAATTCATATTTCAATTATTTATTGACAGCATTTTTTTTTAGATAGCTGTAAATTTTTGCATGATCGATCTGATTACAAATTTGGATGGCAACTTGAAAGAGAAATGCAAGAAGGCACTTATGGAGCAACAGATGAAGATCCACATAAATATGAAATTAATTCAGATGATGAAGAGTTACCCTTTAAATGTTTTATATGTAGACAATCATTTCAAGATCCCATCTTAACTAAGTAAGTAAAAGCGTATAATAAAAATTTTATTCCATTTTTCCCCAGGAATCTTTTCAGACAAACTTATTTATTTCAGATGTAAGCACTACTTTTGCGAGAAATGTGCATTGAAACACTATCAAAAATCGCAACGTTGTTTTATTTGCAATACACAAACGGATGGAGTTTTTAAACCAGCAAAAGAAATAATTGCAAGAATAAGTAATGAAAATGAAAATAAGGATTCTAATAAAAAACTTGACAGAATGGGACAACCAGTCGAGAATGATGACGATGATTCATCAGAATCAGATTAATTGTATGGGATAAAAAATTTATTTGTAAATTATATTTTTAAATACAATTTTTTATAAACATAAAATTTTTCTAAAATCATGAAATCTTTTCCCAACCATTTATGTTCATTAACATTTAAATAATTACCCTTTATTTTAAAAATATATAATTTTTAATTAATTGATATATATTGTTTTTATAAATATTTTTATTTTTTAACAGAAGGGTATTTTTTGTAAAATAGTAAACTGGATCTATATTTTACTTTAATAGCAGAAATTTGCCAATCGTCAGACTTCTTTTTAGTTAAAGTTTTATATGACATGTGAAGGCTATAGTTTTTGATGTAAAGTTGTAATTTTAACTTTTAAAACCAGATATACTTACTTTTTGTTTAAAAATAGAGTTGGAAAATTTTTTTTAGAGAAATAGGTTAATTTTTAGAATTTTAAGTGATCCTTTCCATTTTCTTTTAATTCGAAAAAGTTGTTAATTTGATTGTCAATATTTTGCTTTTCTAACCATTTGTATTGATTTTAATTTAGAGACATTCTAAAGATACTTAGTCTATCTCGAAATGGCTGCTTAACGGATTATTACGGTTAAAATTTTTGAATATTAACCGATTAATTGTATAGTTAAAAATTTTATCATAATATGGTTCATTTTGTTAAAACAAATGTTACGCCAAAGCTTGAATATTTAAGATATATTCTATTTATATAAAAGTAGTTAATGAAAATTTTGATTAATAGCTTCGATTATGGCTAATTCAAAGGAGGATGCCCACCATCCCTCTAAACCGAAGAAAATTGCAAAAAATTACAAATGTTTTTAATTTTAACACAAAAAAAACATACATTTTTTATATAAAAAAAAGCAACTAAAATTGAAATGCTCGCCACTGAATCATTTAAAAATAAATATCACCAAATAAAGTTTCTAAAGCTATTTACAACAAATATTCAGTGGCATACCTAAGTCTGTCACCCCAGCTCGCCCTGAA
>JAAAKE020016228.1:0-10589 GCA_010014785.2 Anisolabis maritima
ATTTTTTTTTTCATTATAAAAATTTTATTTTTTTATTTCAAAAAAAAAAAAAAAAAAAAAAAAAAAAAATAATAATTCAACAAACTTTTAACTAAAGCAAGTATAAGTTTATGGCTTTTAAAAAAACCTGAAGGTTTAATTGGTCTTGTTATATAAATGAGAAACTTTTCTTCTTTTACGGCAATAAGTGACGTTTTTTTTTATTTGATCTTAAACGAATAAATGAAATTAAATGAAGAAATAGAAAGGAAAAAATAAAAAATAAAAAATTAAATGAATTTTTTAAACCACGTCATTATAGTATTAAAAAACTTCAAAGACATTTTTTCTTTTTTGTTATAATTTTATTTAAAGAACGTAATATTTATTATTAGTGACCACGAGGTACGCGACTTTTTTTTTCTCATCATCTTATTCTACATCCCATCTTGTAGTATCCCTGTATTATTAGATTATTAAGGGAAGAATGGAAGATTTATTATGGCTTCTCCCTTTTAATTAATTATACTCCGTTCATGTGATAGGAAGTATCATCCGTTATAAGTCTAATAAATTCCAAATTGTGGTTTATGGACGTTTGGGATTCATTTTAAGATTAAGGAGGTGTATTTTTGGAAGAGATGGGATATTAGCCCCTTCCTAGGGTTCTAGTTAGTTTTGTTTCCATATTTTTTCTCTTTCAAAGAGCATGAGACATATTTTTTTTTATCTAAATGACATTTTAGCTAAAAAACAACGATATATTATAATAATAAGGAAAAAATTGGAAGATTATTTTAGATTAGATTAGAAATTTTTAGTTAAGTTTATAATAGGACTTTGAATAACTTTAATTGTTATAATAATAATTTTTAGATGTCAGAAAGCAAAGCAATCGATAAAATGATTTGCTAAGAAAATGGCGATGATAGTGATTAATTTCTAAAATTTAAGGACCTTTAACTCCTCAAATAAATGCATTGAATAGATTACTACATACACTATTAATAATATATGACATAATGTCAATTAGAAGTTATTCAAATTAAATAATTGAAATGGATATGACGTGTCAAAAAATATATTTAGTGGAATGACGTACAGAAAAATTTCATATGGTGGGTATAATGAATATGTACGCTAGCGACAAAAATAAGGGCCACTGGCGATGTCACATTGAGGAATGTAACTATGGGGTAGAAATTCGAAAATAAGTACGAATTAAAGAAGAGTGCAGCCATGACTTTTAATTATTAATAAATCGTCAAGCTAACGTTTCGGACCTGAATTGTAAAATGTATCGAGCCACTTTAGGGTTTAAAGATTCCAAATAAATAAAAGACTTACTAGACTACATTATTCACTTTTATCCCCGTGGACAAGGGCCGTCAAAATAAAGCTCACATCGCCGGCAATTGTCATATATATTGTAAATATACAATGGCAAGGCCTTTGTCCTGAAGAAGAGTGAAATTTTTCCCAAACCGTCGTGGACAAAAGCGAATAAAATATATAAGGCAGGAAAAAAGTTTTTTTTTTATTTTTTTATTCAATAATAATAATAATAATAATAATAATAATAATAATATTTGCCCATTCGAATTTTTCAATAAATTTTTATTTAGATTTTTAGATTTCGCGTTTTTATATAAATAATAAATTCAATATATCTGAGGAGACAACGGATAATCGCGATCGACGGGTCGTTCGCGAAGCAATATTTGATGTTGTACATATATTGTTTTATTACTTAAATATAATAAATGTTATTATTATATATATTGTATTATTCTATTCTATATTTTATATATATAATATATATTATAAATATAGGAAGAAAGGATAATTAATCAGCGCCCTTTTTAATCCATCATCAACATTATTTATTTATGGATATATTCGAATTGCATAATGCCGATCATCATCAGTGCAGTTATAATTTTCATGGTGGATATCGTCTATATATAAAATACTAACCGATAATAGAAAATGCAGCACAGACCACTTAATTTACAATCATATACGTATTTTTTAATTTATATTTCGTGCGGGATAAGCCTCATCTTTTCGATATTCCAATTTTAAGGGGTACTTTATATGAAGCTTCACGCGGTATTTTTAGCTTTTCTCAATAAATATTAACTTTAGCCTACAATATGCCTTTTTAAATTTTATAAACATTCCATTTGAATTAATTTTTGTTTGAAAAATTATTACTAAAAAAATAATAACACTATAAAAGCCCAACTAATTTATAAAATATTTCAAACACCTGAGTATAACTTTGAAATCTGATTCATCCCCAAAAGCGAAAATAAAAATGGCGATAAATGCTTTTAAAAGAGAAAAAACGGAATGCAGGGGGAGAAGGCGGGCTGAGGAGTTATTATTGTATAAATGTAAGATGTTTTCCTGTGTCCTTACCTGCCTAATCACATGCGAAAAACATCTTAGGTCCCGTACACTACTACTGCGCAGCCCGAAGATATATGTATCAATAAATGATGTTGATGTTGAGGGTGGATTAAAAACGGCGCTGGTTAATTTTACATTCCTCCTCTTGATATTGTCATCCAGCTTAAAATAATAACGTTGAAATATAAATATTGTTTGAACTTCATCCCTATCTTCATGTAGATTGCTAAGTAAAAGAATAGATCTCGAGGACAAACAAGTTGGCCAACCCTGCAATAAATATAATAGCCAAAATAAGTTAAGTTTTTACTGATTTCGCAAATAATATATTAAACGGCTAGTGAAATACAGATGAAAGCGGATAAATTTCGCAAAAAAAAGTATTCTTTTAAATATCATATTGGTGTTAAGACCCTCGCCGCTAAATAATAAAAGCACGCGTAAATCACATTAATAATTAAAAAAATTTTGATTAAATTATAAAGTATTTATTTAAAACTGTTCAGTTGAAATTGGTAGATATTACATATCATATAATATTCAGTATTTAAGAGGGTAAGACAGGCTGGCACGTGCCGACTAGCGAGAGGAGTTATTTATTATTTAGCATTAAACCCTTTTTGGAGAGAACCTCCTCCTTCTCTCCCCCTAAAAAAGCAAAGCTGCTTTGGCGGCTTTAACTCTTCGTTTGGACGATTCGGAGCTCTTCCCTCTCTCTCTCTCTCCCTAAACTCGGCGCCCTCAGTATCTGATGGATTTATCGCCCTTTTTAATACATTCCGTTAAATTAAACAACAAACATAGACAAACTAGCAAAAAAAAAAAAAAAAAAAAAAAAAAAGTTGAAAATATTTTTTGTCATTTTATATTAAAATCATATTTGTTTCTAAAAGCGAGAAAAAACATTTTTTTGTTTGTATTTGGAATATTCATGAAAACAAATATAATAATACAAATAATGGAGATGAAATTACCAAAGGGTATTTTTGTATCTATATAACAATTTTTTTATATATTTACAGAAAAATATTCCTTACAAATTCGTAAATTAATTATAGAATAAAGTAATAAAAAAATTGTGTTTGGGAGTATATTTTTTTAAATTCATTTTTTCTTTACAAGTAGCAGGCTATCCCCCCTCTCCTCCCCCCTAGAGGTTAAGGATAATGACATTATCAATTTAGATAACCTTAAAAGCCAAGTGTGGGTTCGGATCTCGGACAATCAGATGAAAATTTATTTAAATCATTTGTATTTCTATCGTAAATAAATATGATACGAACTACTTTTTCTTGGAAAGTAATCACTTTTGAGCCCGGTATATAATTCGAACTAAAAATTTAGTACTTTTTTTTAAAGCTGAAAAGTCAACTTAAATAGTAATTTTTTTAAATTTATATGACACCCTTGTAAGTCAGTAAAAGCGTCCCAGGGCGCTCCAGACCATGGCTTTAATGAACTCCTAAAATATTATTTAGCAGGAGTGCATAATCGTTTCTGTTTGCTAGAAGTTAGGCAACCGAAATGACGAATTCACTTTTTAATGAATTGATCCAGAGCTCCTTCTCCCACGCATGCTCAGTTGTTAATTTATAGATGTGCCTGGGTGGTCCGGTAGAGAGTAGCTCTGGGGCAATTAATTGAAAAGTGAATTGGTAATTTCGGTTGCTTAATTTCTAGCAAACACTAATGAATTTATGGTATATGGCGGTAAAAACATAACTAGTTATTCAGATTTAATAATATTCATCCTTTTTTAATATTTCACCTAAAAAACTGGAAGCTGCCACTTCCAATCTTAAATGTGAACACTTTATCTAAGTTTCTATTATCGATTTCCTATTAATTCATTTATATTACTTAATTATATAATCCCATTAAATAAATTATTAACGAAAAATTATTTATTATCATTTTACATTTAATTATTTTAATTTTATAAAATAATTAATGATGACGTCAAAAGATGGGAGGAACACAAAATTATTCATCTCTTTCCTGTAGCGATGAATTTGTTGGAGGGAGGGGGAGGGGGGGGGGGTAAGAACTTGTAGGATCTCTCACCCAGCTTAGATATGAAATCCAAGTTTAATAAGTATGTCCGTTTCTCAATCTAGCAAAAGATAAGATAAATAAAATTTTATAAGTTACTATAAATAGGCCTAATATCTAGTCTAAATTCAGGGCCCATTGTGGAGAGGGCTAGAGCCTTCTTGGCTACGCCACTGTCTATTTCCTTCTCGATTCAATTGATCCCTCTTCTTTAAAAGTATTATATTCATTACTAAAAATAATTAAATAAATATATAATTTAATATTAAACCTAATAATATATACCGTAAAATTTTTGATATATGATAAAATAACATGATGGTCACATCACAATTATTCCCCCCTACTTTTGTTTATTAGTTATTTCATACTTTATTTATTACAATTTCCCTTCCCTTTATTTATTGTTTATATATTTCATTATTACGTATTAATACATAATTTTCGATTAGAAACTCTCGAGTTGACACAAATATTATATATCATTGCTGTCAGATCTCATATATCATTTTTTTTTTATTAAACTCGACTCTATAATTTTTTCAAATTAAACCCAATTATCTAATTTAGTAAATAAACAAAAAGTTGATTGGGATCTGCGTCCGGGCCGGACTTACGTGTCCGGGCCGCATTAACGCCTCGATGCTGTTGCTTCATTATGAGGCCCCACGTTGGTCGATACCTTCAAGCCTTGCGTGACTTATAATTAAATTGTTTACAAAACATATTGTCGATTAACATCAAACGGTTATGTAGATATTCCCTCTCCCACTCCATAGTCCTCAATTAGAATGCTTTAATGCCTATTAATTTCTTCTAATTACAAAGCTACATGTCAAAAGTCTAACATAATTGAAGATGTCAATTAAGCTACAAAACAAAAAAAAAAAAATAACAAACTTACAAACACCCGTCTTTTGTCAATGGCCATGTCGCTTTCATTATTTTCACATTTATTATTCGATATCAATTAAAGTTTCCGTCAATTATTGATATTTAATAGCCTGTTTTTAGAATTCGTTATTTACATATAAAATTTCTATAAACATATTTTTCTAAGACGATCATAGCTTAGCCAAAAAGAAATAAGGCAGGGAACCCTTTTCCCCAAAGGTCACATAAAAGTCTTATTCATTTAAAAAAAAAAAGCTACTTTAACACGATGTTTCCCCTTTACCATATAAGATGTTCGATGCCTTGGCGAAGGTGTAAGATGGTCATGAAATGCAAGGCTGGATTATTTATATTTAGGATCGCTGCAGCTAAAATTTTATATTTAAATAAAATTTATTTCATTTACAAACATCTAAGCTTCGAACGTAGTCTTCCGCCCTTTTTTCAGGACGTTGCTCTAATCCCCTCTGTACAGTTTTGTATATTTTTATTATATTGTACAATTAACAAGTAAATGGCATTTGCCTAACAAATTTCGTAAAAATTCTATAAAAAATTGTTTTTAGAATAGAGATGCATGGTACTTAGATTAAATATAATGTTATAGAGCCTCATTTCGTTTTGAGAATTTTGTTCACAGACACAGACTCACCTTTTTTTTAGACTCTGGGGAGTGTATTTCTATTGAAATCCCGACATCGATTTATTTTTGCGATTGCAATTCTTTCTCACTATATATTACATATATCGGTAAAAGACCCACGTCACTATTTAGAGGGTGTGGCTTATTAGCCTGAGACCCATCTCAAGGCTTTTTTTAAAGCCTTTCGGCATTTAGGCCATATAGAGGCTTCGTGCTTATTTATTTATATTAATTGATAACCGGCTCTAGTTAATTTTATCGATATATTGCTTTTTTCTTTAGATTTTCTAATTTTACTCAATATATATATATATATAGAAGAGAAATGCCAGAATTACCTACCTATATTTATTTATAATATATTTATGATAGCGAATCGTTAATTGATAGGAGATTCAGTACTGATAAATCAGTCAGGAGGCGTATCTCTACTCACAGTGTGCGTCTTCATCTCATTACCACTTATTATGAGTACATAACAAAATTGTCATTGGTTTTCATATAATCTATTTTGGAAGGAATTTACTTTTTAGTATTTCATAATGAGAGAAAGAGAGAGTCTTCATAAATGATATTAGGGGTAAAATTTCCGATGTATAATTATAAGTGAAACATGATACGGGAATCTGATATTCCTATTTAATAGTATAGGATTGTAGTGCGATATCAATGTTGGAAATGTATGTAAAAAATGTAAATAAGTTAAAGGATTTATATCTATAATATATTGTATAAAAGAGAAATATTACAACAAAATTTACAACTATTGTCCAAAATTGAAGGATAAGCCGTTTGGAGACGACCAATAAGGCAGCTGTGCGTAGCGGGCTGCCAATGCGCCAGGCTTAAGCTTTTTTTAAATCTCAGGGCCCTTATAGGCTCATTGATTAAATATGTCTATTAATATTATTATTTTAATAGCTCTTTAAATTACATAGTTATATTTATTAATTTGTTATATAAGCTAGATCTCAGTCCGCAATGTTTCGACCTCTGCGCTGATAGTCTTCCTTAGTGAGAGTCAGGTCCAATTGATAAAATTTTGCTCAGATATATATTTATAAACATTTTAAAATCCAACGCACACTGAGGGTGGCTAACAGTCCAGAGGCCGAAAGACAGCTTTCCGCATCCGAGGCCATTTAGGCTCCGAAGCTTAATAGTCAAGGATTGAGGGTTCCGAGAGGGAGTCAATTCGATAACAATTAGAATAAATAAATATGTCTGGATAAATGTATCATATATAAAATATATTAAAATTGTTAAAGGTAATATGGGCGTCTCAGAAGCCGAAAATAATTTTTTAAAAATTGCATCTACTGTACAGCCCTGGTTAGTTAAGTAGTTTAAAAATTTTAAATCTTAATTAAATTTTAGTTAATAGGCGTAGCTATATTTGATTATCCTATTTTTATTTACTTCTCAAGAAAATAAATAAATATATTAATTTTAATTTCTCTCACCTATATATGATATATATATGAGAAAGTATAGCGATCGCCAAAAAAATCAATGTCGAGGTTTTAACGGAAATAGACGTTTTGAGGTTCTCTGAGACTAAAAATAGGACTCACAAAATGGTCTGTCTCTCTGTGTATTAACAAGAAAAAATTTAAGGCCGTAATTTTATATTTAAGTTAAGTAGCATGAATCTCAACCTTTTTAATAAATTCGGCCAAAGAGCACTAATACTTAACGATGTAGTTTTTTTCGATTTTCTCAAAATCCGCACTAACGATTTTGATTAAAATTAATAAATTAATTACTTATTAAATATTACTTGAAATTAACCCTTATCTGCTTCAAAATTGTCTGGGGCACACTTTACTGATGTAGTTTTTAATAGAAAATAATTAAATCAAAATTTTATTTATTCAATGATTTTGGTTTTAAATAAGTTTGTAAAATATCAATGACGATAATTGTCGCATGTTTTATAATTCAATAGACTATTTGGGCAACACATTATCTATTTAATTTGCATTATTATTAGTTCAATATAGAAGGGCCTTTGGCGAAAATCAATAAAGTCGTTTCTTCTAGTTTAGACCGGTGAACTGTGATGAACCAACTGTTCATATCTTAGATGAGGATTTGAGGGGTTTTAAAATTTCTCATAAAAATTTCAATATAATAATAGAGTATACCGCTACAATTATTCGAACCGTTTCGCATGTTTGTTTTCTTTATCTAAAATTAATTTATCTTTTAAAGTTTTTAGTTTCTGCCTGATAAGCTCATTATTTGCTTAGAAAATGAAACAAATTTTAAATTTATTTAAATTTTATTGGCTACTAATTTAAATGAATATGGACGGAGTCTAAATGGCCCCAGTTAAAAAAAACATCTCTATACAAAGTTTTTTTTTTTTTTTTTTGATTCTCTGATTAAAATTTTATAAATAGGTTATTAGTCTCCTACCATTTGCATTGCATCTTAAAAAAAATTGGGCTTCAATCATCTTGTATAAAATATAATTAAAATTCATGGAATAATTTTTCCTTAATTTATTTTATGATAAAAAAATATCATGATAATGATGGATGCTTTTTCTCCACTTTTGAATAATGATTCTCGTCGCTCTCTAACCTCAAAGCCAGGCTAATTTTCTCTTAATTGCCATATTTTTCGTTGCTCTTCTAAATATTTTAATCTAAACTAATTAAGAAACCTTTTTTTTTTTTTTTATTTTTTGAGGAATTTATTTTTTTATTTTTATTTCCTCGACTGGTGACGTCGGAGGGGCCTTAGTCATTTATCACTAGCTGGTGGCGGTGTTAGGGTTGGCTACTTACTATGCATTGCCTTTTCACCTCCTTTGTTCGTCGTCTCTTCAAAACGTACTGGGGGTTGTGCAAAAAAAGAGGGGATGAGTCATGGGGTGAAAGGGCGCATGCCGGCTCGTTAGCGAAGCGAGACACCCTTTTCCCTTTCGTCTTTCTCTAATCTAAGGGTGGACTAGGGCCCCTAGCCCCATCAACATCTACCTGCTACTACACTACTTTCTCCTTCAAATTAACCTCCCAGCACCTCCCTCTTCCTCTCGTTTCCTTTTTCCAAAGGGAAGGGAAAGTCCAAAATTATCTTCAAATAAATATCCTGCATATAGATGGAAAAAGATCCTAAAATCGATTTGTTATAAAATAAAAAAAGAAAACTAATAATATAGTACAAAATCTGGCTTTTCGCCCTCCTCCCTCTTTCCAATCCGAGAAGAGAGCAGAAGTATTGGTGTCATAAAAATTTTCGACTTCCGGTTTTTAACGGATTGTTACGTTTTGAAAAACCTGCTTTCGCAATAATGTCTCTGTGTCCTTTTTGCTTCCGCGATACAGTTCACAATTAGATATCGACTCCTATGTAACTTGAAATCTGAATTCAAACTTAAACTCTTTTCTTCTGATTAATTTTAGAGTTTAATAGGACTTATTTGAGGATCTTCTTACTTATACTCACTCCATCTGACCTAATTTAGCCATAGGATATAAAGAGAATAAATTTTTGTTTTTTACAAAATAAATATACAATATACATTTTACAAAAATAAAATTTATAATAAAGAAGTCAGGTTCAGTAATAAGGCAACTTTTGAATTCTCAATAAAAACTCAAAATTGAGACGTTTCGAAAGAAGTCCTCAGGCCCTTTTGATGTATTTATGCCCAAAGGCGGTCAGCTTGTATTTGACATAAAACAATGTATGCTTATGTAAGCGACAATGATGTTAATTATTAATAATAAATTAACTATTAATTATTAATTAAATTAAATACATGCTGACCACCTTTGGGCGTAAATACAAATATCGAATGAAGTGAAGATGAAGCAGACCTCTTTCGAAACGTCTCCATTTTGAGAATCCAAAGGCTGCTGATCCATTCTTCTCAATTAGAATTACAACTCATCAGCAAAACTCTTCTTTAAAAAATAAATGCCAATAATAATATATATAGATATTTTAAATTCATATTATGAACAATATGTATATAATATTTTATAGCTATATTTTTAAATAATAAAAAAAAAAGTATATTTGGGGGGATATTTACTTGTATTTTACATTTTCCTCTCGTGTCGCACTCTCATTATTTTTATTTCAATTCCCTCAGCGGCGAGTGAGTCTCCATGCTACTATCAATAAATACAATCACGCATACTGTGCTGGTCACTGCAATTTTCTCCTTCCTTAAAATATCAACAAATAACAAAATATGAAATAAAAACTTTTATTGGATTATATGTCATTACATTAAATTCTTTGATTAGTAAATAATTTTAAATAAATGTATAAGCTATTTATATTCTATTAAAAAAGCCGAAGAGATTTCTTTTTTTTTTTTTTTTTTAATTAAAATTAAAATTAAATTAAATTATTTCAAAATTTATTTTTTAAAAAAAAAAAAAAAAAAAAAAAAAATAAATTTTTTTTTTTTTTTTTTTTTTTAATTAAATTAAAAAAAGAATTAATTTATTAACAATATTATTTTTTAAAAAAAAAAAAAAAAAAAAAGAAATACAAAGATTCGACTTTAATAAGTTTAAAGAACTTAAAATTATCTAATTATTTTTAAATTAAAAAATCATCTCTAAACGTTTCAACAAAAAAA
>JAAAKE020016239.1:0-10587 GCA_010014785.2 Anisolabis maritima
TATCATTAAAATATCAGCACGCTGTCTATTAAAATAAGCAATATTTCTTCGCTACTTATTCATTTGACATTTTATAAATTGTGAATATTATTTATATATCTACTCCCAAAAGCAGTAAATAAAATTTAAAACTTATAAAAATTGTTATTAGAAATATAAAGATTTAAATTGAAAACACCTTCAAGTAAACATTGGTTATTTTTAATCTCACATTAGAATATTTGATTTTTTTTAAATTTTATTAGGATTTGAAAACTTTTTTTGAAATTGTTCGTTTCGAGAAAAGCGGATTCCCTTTTGAAAGTGGGTTTGGACGCATTGCATCTCTAACATTCAACCAGTAATCTTCCTTACTTCAGTAATTTAAAAAAAAACCTATGCCCGTCTATGGGCCATGTAAAGTAAATTTTACGAATTTTCATTTTTTTTTTCATTTATGAAATAATTAAAACTTATGCCCATATCCATTAGCACATGTCATATATATAAACAAAAGAAAGAACGCCCGTAATTATAAATACTCCTCAAAAAAATCTTGACAAATAGAATTTATATATACTATGAAGTTTCGTGTTTGGCTGCTGGAGTATAGGCAACCCATATAACCGATTCGCAAATAGAGATTTGACAAATTCGCTTACGTGGAGATCTGTATCTGTAATTTAAAAAATTTTGGGTTTGTCATTCGGGTTGTCTAACTTCCAGCAAGGAAAAACGAACAAATTTAATCACCCCTTAGGTTAAAATTTTAAAGATCTTTTAAATAAAATTCTAAATAAAATAGTGAATTTCCCATTAAGATTTTTTTTTAAGCAGATTACTCTCTTCTTGTCTTTATTTGGTTTTTTACGTTAAGTGATTCATCATAGATTAACATCCATGGTGCAATTATTAATCACCTCGTCTGATTCATTCCTTTTGACATCGATCTTGCTTTATGTTGTAATAATCTGAAATTACTCCTCGAATTTAGGAATTACACAAAATAATTTAACTTTGTATTTTGAATGCCAAAATTTAGATTAATTAAAATATTTTAAAATTTATTTCTTATATTAAATCGGACTTTTAGTTTCGAGCCTTAATAATCCTAGAAAGAAAAAAAATTTTTTCCTCTCGAAGACACCCCCTTTCGAAATTTATTCCTACTTTTTTTTAGAGTTGTCTATTCTCTTCGAATTTCGTCACAACACACGCATAGGAATGGGAAAATGGAATTAAAATAAAAACAATTTTATTCATATTACACAGTCTATATTTAAGAAAGTATATGTATAAATATACACACCATATATATTTATATATATATACATGTATGTACATATTTTATATATTTATATATACATACATATATTTATATAGTATTTATAAACCATGTAGTTAACATTGAAATCAGTACATTATATATGTATATATTAATAAAATGAAAAAATATATGTTTAGATATCATTTATAGTTATTTTTTCAAACTATTTACATCTCATTTATAAAAAGTAAGCAGGATATGTGACTGGTTTTAAAAAGAATATTTAAAAAAATTTAACATTTTTTTTTTCGTTTTGCTTACTTTCAAAAAGAAATCTTTTTATTTTCTAGTTAACAAATATAATATCACGTATAATAGATATAATTAGTAAATATTTATTCAATCCATTCACTTAAAAGTTTCTTTTTTGAAAATTTTAGCCAAGCAATAATTTTTATTTATTAATTTTTTTATCGAGGAAGAATACATAAATTATATTATAGAGCATGAATTTATATATTTTTTTATTTGTTAAAACATTTGTCTTTTTTTCGCATAAGAATTTAAAATTTAATTATTTATTTAATTTTGATTGTAAACACCAGCTCACTTGAGGTTTTGCATTGTTATATTTAGCTAATATTCAATAAAGAGAGCCCAGAAACAGATTGCACTTTTCATATATTATTTATTTTATTTTAAATGAGGTCAGTTTAGAAAAAATTAAAATTAATGCATAGGCCGAGAGGACCGACTCCCATGGAGAGCGATACTTTTTATTTTTTCGAGTTGCGGGCAAGACCTGATTAAGGCGGTACCATGTCCCAACAAATCACCTTACGACAATTGAATATTTATTATTATTATTCTTATTCTTATTATTATTATTATTATTTCTTAATCTTATTTTAATATTTTTAATTATTTTTTCATCTATCGATTTATAAAGAACATTTTTGATACAATAATAAATTAACTGATTTTTTAAAATAGTATTTATTTTTTTTTTTTAATTATTATTTTCATATATATTAATACTTCTTAATTTATAAATATTCCATACAAAAAACTTTCTTAGACACATTATTACTAGATACTTTTTGTCCTATATCTTATAATATTATTTCAATTTATTGTAATTATTTTTATTCTGTTTAACAGTTTCTCCTCTTTTATATCCGTCTCTATTAAATTTATTACGATAATTTTTCAAAATAATAAAATTGGGGATATTATTTATGCATTAATCATTATTAAATTAATAAATATTCATAATTAACTAGCAACGGAAAGAAAATATCCTTTTGGGTAAAGATAAAACAAAAGTATGGTTAGAAGAAAAAAGGTCTGATTTAAAAAAAAAAATGTTTATAATCAGTAAAAATTAATAAAATATTTTTAATGTTTTCTATTAAAGATATTTTATTTTGATTCAAGAGATAAGAAGAAATTTATGATGATTTAAAATTTTCATCTTTTCTAAAATTTTTAGAATTTGGCAATTCTATTATTGATATTACTAAATTAATTAAAAACCGTTTATTCTCACTTATTTCAAAATATTTTTTGAAACACTGATTGCGGTAAATTTTTCAAGAAATGAGAGAAATTTATTTTATTTCATATATTACATATTTAATTTTAATATTATACAATACAATCATAAGGTCAATATCAAGATTTCGATCCCGGAAGATTCCGTGGCCCTCATTCAAAAAATGCATAATAAATTGAATTGAATGATTATCAAAATAGGGACATATATTAAAAATGAATAAAGTGTAAATTATTAAAATGAATTCATAATTATCTCTTTAGGTCAAATATCCCCCTTTTTTTAAAGCCTATTTATTTTGTTTATACCTACTCTTTTTCTTTTGAATTTATTTTGAATTTTCCTTTCTCTATTTTAAACAATAAATTTAACGATTTTTTTTTATAATAACATATGTTAACAAATTGTTTCTAATCTCGGAGAGAGCAAATCAATTAATGGATTTCTCTCGTACAAACTAATCATCTTTTAAAGCTTAGCAAACTTTGAGATAAAATAGCAATTATATCGATCAAAATTAAAAGCTGTTGTTTATTGCAAAGACCTTTTAAAAGCCCAAAGAAAAAAAACTTATCATCATCTAAAGAGCAAAATTAGTAACCGTTTTTATCAGCTGTTTAAAATATATTAAAAATACAACAATTAAATACGGAGCAGTAATTTTGTGTTGTGAATTAAATAAATAATAAAAAATATTTAAATTAAGACTTATTCAAAATGAATTTCTTATTTTTTCATGAGATTTAATGCTTAATTCTTGATTAACACGTTACATCATAGAGCAACTGTCTTGGGATTTTACTGATATTTCCTTCCCCACTAATGCTTAATTTAAGCAGGATTAATAATGAACAGCATTTCTTACTTCTAAATTTTATATTATCTTAATCAAGAGTGGTTCTTAATATTGTTAAAGGGATGAGATTTGGATTTTTTTTTTTAAATTAATTTTACAATTTTAATTCAAAGAGGACTTTGACCTACCCCTTTATAAAAAACAAACCTCGGCGGAATCGTTCACCTGAAGAAAAATTTTGCGCATTTTGTGAATATTAGTCCAAAATCTAAGCATATCAGCTTGAACTTCATTCTATGCCTTGAGAACATCACTCCCTAACATACTAAACCTACCAGCATTTCAATTATTACATAACTATCTTCATATCGATATATTGATGATAATTATTTAACAATCACACTCAGCCATTTACACTTATCCTTAATAATAATAATAAGCGTTCGAAGCTCCACGTTACATCCCCTATTTATTGGCTGTTCTAGTGAAATGATTAATCTTCGAAAGAAGCTCACTAGATAACAAGTTATTCATACTAGAGTCGTTCAATATTAAACTAGTTAATAATATCAAATCTTAAAAGAAAAGAATCGTTCAAAAAAAAAAAAAAAAAAAAATCTTTAAAAGGAATCGGTCTAAAAAGTGTCCTTGCCCTCAATGAAAAAGACGTGACGATTTGGGATTTTTAAAATTTTTTTATAAAGATTATAATTATATTTTTACATTAAAAATGAAGAAATTTTTGAGTGTTATTGTTTAAATTTTTCCTGGGGTAGCGCATACTCCCCTCTATCCTAGGTGAATCCTCACCTTATATATATATATATATATATATACTTTTCCTCCGAACCCTTAATGGTAATTTATCACTTTCACTTAATAAAATAATCCAAATTAAATCAAATATAGGGTTATACTAATATTATAAAAAATTCAGAATTGAAAAACAAATTTATATACTTAATTGGTAAATATAATTTTACTTCTCTCAAAAGAGACTTTCTATAGCAGAAAAGCTTATAAAGACTTTTATATAATATCTCTCTTATATATTTATTATTAATATTAATTTATCCATCCTAAGACTTAATATCAAATTTTGTTGAAGAACGTGACTTTTGCTTAAACCATCGACTGAAAATTAACTCCTTCAATTATCCTGCTTCTATATAAACTAATAAATTCCTTCTTATCTCTCCTTAAACATTTCAAACTTAAATCGATTCATTTTAACTAAGTAATCATTTTTAAGTCGTCCAGGTGAATTGTCATAACTGATGATCGGGCCGAAAAAAATAGACTCCCCAATCCAGGGAGAAATCAGTCTTTCAAGGGGTTAAGACGTTTGTTATGCTGACCCGTATTTGTTTGAAAAATTCAATAGTTTCTGGCGCCAAATCCCATCAGCCTCCACCATCATCTCAATCTAACAAAAAATGAGTTATTGTCTTTTGTTGTTACTCTATTTCTATTTCTATATATTATATATTTATATTATAGAATATATTTTGTATATTTATAATAATATTGTGTATGTATACATATATATTATATATATTACATACAATCATTCAAAGATTAAACTTATTTAAACTCTTTTAAGCACCAGTTTCGAAAATAAATTCCCTCAATGCCCTAGTAAAGTGGGAAGCAAATAAATTTTTCCTCCCCTTTTATTTCCATGTGTCATAACTAAAGATGGGATTTATATATAAATGCATATTTTTTTTTAACAAAAATGATTGTATATCTTATCAAATCCATTCATCTGGGTTTTATTTGTCAATTTTTGTCCTTCATAATTTTCGCATTGGTAATTGAATATTTGATAATATTTTTCTCTAAATTATTGAAGAAATTCTCCATATTAGATAGCAAGAATTTAACCACAAATATATATTGTTTTCAGGTTTTATTTAGAAATAGTTTATGAACCAATTCATAAAAATATTTCAGATAGGCCTATTCTTTAAAACAATAAGTTATAAATTGAATTAATGTGCTATGAAAAAGTTGAAAATATGCTACGGATCAAAAAAGTTCCTAAATATGCAGTGAAAAAAAAAATACTGATTAAAAACTCAATTAATATACAGTTAAACGAGAAAAATTTATTGAATATCAAATTCAATAATGAAATTGAATACATGTTGGGATTTTGGTGCAAAGCTTCTCGAGAGTGACCCGGGAAGGTAGTAGATTCCGGTAAACCTACAACCTGTTTCCACCAAACAAAACATTGATTAGATAAAAATTACTTGAATTAGTAATCTGTACACATTCAAGGGTGTAATTTGCAAATAAGGGAAAGGCCATTTTCTTCTGGTTTTTTAGAATTGAAGTAAAAATTTTATAAAATTAAAATAATGTATTAATTTATAATTCATAATTATATTTATAAACTTAGAAGAATAATTTTTTTTTAATTCAGAGTTCATATTTCAAAGTTTATATTTCGAATGATTGTATTTATTATATATTATAAATTTTCTTTAAAATATCTATTTCTTTCTATGATCTAAATAAATAAAAATAAATAAAAATAGGTATTCGAATTCCATTAGAACTGAGAATTTTCGGGAAGGCTTTTTTCCTGTTTTTGCCCACATTAATCCAGGTCTGATGCCCCCGCCCCCATTATTTTCTCTCACTCCTCCATAATCCCTTCTAATCCTCCTTGATCCCCTTCTATTCTCACTCATTCCACTTCCCTTTACAGCCTCGGGAGTATTTTATTTGTTTTTTGTTTTGTTTTTTTTTTTTTTTTATTTTGACTTAGGGCTGCTCTCTGGAAATTCAGAAATCACATTCATATTATCTATTTCTAAATAACATAACATTTATTTATAAAACTTATTTAATAATATTGAATAATAGCTTAATTCTAGAAGAGTAAATTTAAAAATTTTATATATAAATTCTTATATATATATATATATTTGATGTATTAAATTTAAACCAACCCTAATTTTTAATTCTTTTTTTTCTACAAATTTTTTCATTCGCATTATTCTATAAATATTTTTTAACGAATCAGAAATTTTTTATTGCAGTTTTGATTATCATCACCTCTTTTCAATTATAATATGTGTAAATCGGCCCATTCACTTTCAAACCAATCGAACAAACCTGTGACCTTTTGTAATTCTAACCTTTGAATTTGTTACCAGACTGACAGTTCAGTATCAACTGCTAGCCCGTCAGACAAGTATATACCTTCACTTAAAGCTTACGACAGGTTTGAAAGTAAATGGACCTCTTTGATGGAGCCAGCTGGGTATGTTATAATCGAAAAGGAAAGGAATGATTTCTAAGTTCTTACAATATAAAATGTCCAAAATCCAGAAAATATTCATAGAAAAAGTAAAATTTTTGTATGTTATTGAAAAAATTGGAAATAAAGGTAGGTTTAAATTTTAAAACACCTTTCATATATATATATGTATATATATATTATTATATTTATTATATATGAAGCTAAATAAAGCTCAAAAGCATTCTATTTTAATATATTATATTTTAATATAGATAATGTATTTATCTTTTATTCGTATCTTTGAAAATATTTATACAGAACCCGCATTTTATTTAAAATTTTATAGGCCGATCATTTTTATAATATATATATATATATATACTTATCGCGAGCAAAGAATTTGGACACGCTTTTGGGATCTTAATAACTAGAATTAATTAAATTTTTATTATATTTTCCTTTCTTCTTTTCACATTTCCTTTTCACTTTAAACATCAATGAGTGTCCATGAGAAAATGTAGACGAACTCTATATTTAACATATAACATATTTGCTCATCGCTTTGCTTTTGTTTATTTATTTTAAAATTAAACTGTTTGTAGAATGGGAAAAATAGCTCGACGATGGCAAAAACATCAATTTATCAATTATACATAAATAATGTCGATAACACACCAAAGCTAAACGTCTTTTTTCACAACATCACAAAATGTTTTTACATCATAAAGAATAGAGTTTGTAGCAATGAAAGGCAATTAGATACTATTACTAATTTATTTTTCTTTTATTATTTTTATATAAAATGAGAGATTTCAATTGGGAGGGCAATTGCTGATCCTCCTTCTTATATCTTAATAAAGGCGACCATGGATACCCTTTTAAATAATTAATATATTATATTAATATAGAATGTACTATTCTTAACCTTCGCAAACTTTTATTAGAAGTATTATCAGAAAAATATTTCTGAAATAATTATTTTTCAAAGTTTGCTTCATTTAATGAAAAACGATTAAAAATTCTATTCTAAAACATTTAAACTATTCTATAATTATAAATAAATAACCCAATATGTGTGCCCAAATTCTTTTGCAAATGATAGTATACTTTTTTTAATTAAAAAAATTAATTCTTTATTTTATACTCATCTCTCTAATATATTGATGAATTTATCCGAGATTTTAATGATAAGTATCATCTTATAATACTAATTTAATGTCGACCGAATAAGTTAACAAATTTTTTATATTTCTGCCAAAGAAATTTTGGCGCGGGCGGCATTCAGAGGCAAAAGAGACTAATTATTGTCTCTATTTGTAATTTTAAGATTCGAAAATATTTTTTAGTGCGTAGACGGAAATATTTTAGCACCATTTATAATTTACCAAAAATTATGTAATTTTTAGTTAGTGTATATAAATATTCTCTCTTTATATTCTTTAGAGAAAAATTTTTCGAATTTCATAAAAAAAATATCTTCCTTTTTTTTGACCCTCTTTTTATTGAAAATAAAATAAAAAGTTATTTAAGATCTGAATCTTTCGTTAATGAATTAAATATTAACGTTTGTTTTATTTATAATTAAAATTTTCGTTGAAATAGATCACCGGATCTAATTTTTATTCTTTTAAAATATCGTAGCTTAATATATCAGTACTAATTAAAGCTTATTTCATAGGAATGGTAATTTCTTTTTGTATTTAGAAATTACTATAATTATTTTAATGTCAGTCTACAGATCAGAAAAGTTTAGACAGAAAAAGAAGGGGTTCCCCCAATCTATCATCAGCAAGTGGGGAAGCTGTTGATGGGGGATATCTTTGCCGCGACGGTCGGGGAGCCAATTAGAGATCTTAGAATACCCCCCTCCCCCCTCCTTCAACCATTGGGAACGAACATCCCACCACTCTCTTTAGTAAAGCCTTTTCAACAAATCACAAAGAATGTTAAAGCTTCACCCTGTCCAAATCCCCTTTTCAAAGTTCTTCCTGCATTGCTGTAACTATAAAATTTGTTAATAGGTCAAAAAATATTACCATTAAGGAGATATAAATAATTTCTAAAATTCGAATTTTTTTCTTATTAAAGAATAAAATATCCCAACTTTATTTTCCAAAATAACTTCTCCATTTCTCTCAATATTTCGCCTGAAATTAAAGCTATATTTCTAATATTATCACAGAAAGGAAGTATCCGTTTAGATGAGAAAAGAACTGATTTTTGATAAGCTGATAGCTTAAGAGATCTAAAAAGAAAATATATATATATATATATTTAATATAATTCTCTACTTTAACTTACTTGACTTATAGCATATATAAATATAACATCCATTAGAGAAAACAATAAGCTATTGATTTATCAGCTCTTAAATATCTATTAACTTGGAAATTGAAATATTTAAGCATTTTTACATTTATATTTTAAATTCTAATTTGAATTTAATTCTGGCACAAAATTTAAATAGTCTTTATATTATTTACCACATTAAAAATTAAATACCAAAAATATATTTTTCAACCCAAAAAAATTGACATTTTGCGAGATGTGGAAAAATATTTTTTTTTTTTTTTTTTTAAGTTTTTGCTCTCATCCATGTTTAGCGCGTTTATTTATTTATTTTAATATATGTATATATATGACCATTTCAATCTTTTTTCTAATAATGAACAACTTTGAGGGTTGTTGTTCTAATTTTGAGCAAAATATGAAAGAGTTAATTAAACAAAAATACCATTATTAATGTTCAATGTACCAAGGACTTAATCAAATTTTCGATGATAAAATTTACAAGCCACTAATTCCATCAAAATTTCATGAATATTAATGAGGAGTCCGAATTAAACATCAACCATGCTATATCTACATATTCTTTATGGACGTTTTAATAATACATATCTATTAGAAGAAAGAATTATTATACTATTATCTAGAATAGTGTTTCTCAAGGTTTTCATACGCACGACGTTTTCCATAATTTTGATTTAATTAAACCGGGTGAGGTAATTTATGAAAAGACCCTGGTTGTATTATTGTCAGTTAATAATATTAATAATACCTTTATTCTAGGTGTATAGATATTTCAGGATTATTATTAAAAATTTAATTAGAATATCTAATTAAATTAAAAAATTTCAGATCGAAAATTTTTTATATAATTCAAAGGTGTCGATATGAAATATTAAATAAATAAATGAAGAGTTGCCAAATTTAACTTTTCTGGCGCTCTTTAAATTTATGTTTTTTTTTTTTTTTTTATGAAAAAATGACGCAGATTAGAAAAATTGGATTGAACAAAATAGGGATGAAATAAAATTTTTTAGGGCCGTTTATTGTTTAAATTACAAATCGAAAAATTTTATATTATCTAGGAGACTAATATAAAATTTAAAAACAAGTGGGTCCTTACCCCTTCTGGAGAGGCAGAGATATATCCAGGAGGTGCAAAAAATTGGCTTGACTCCCACTTTCTGAAATGGCCAGGAATTAGTTAATGCCCTCCATCGATAATATTTTTCTTGACACTGTGGGATCATCACGTATGTTGTAATCCTAAAGAGTTAACGGTCTTTTCCTTGTATATAATAAATAAACACTCATTTAAAAAAATTATAATTCATAAAATTCTATTTTTTTTTTTAAATTTGGGAAATAACCCCTTAAATTGTGAGAAAACACTGATCTAGAATCTATCCAATGTTTGCAGTCACTTAGCTAGTTTGTAATTAATACCT
>JAAAKE020016250.1:0-10586 GCA_010014785.2 Anisolabis maritima
AGACGTCCGAAAATGGCTTGAAGAGTGGTTTGCCTCAAAAGAAAAAGAATTTTATTGGCATGGTATTCATAAATTGCTGGAAAGATGGAAAAAATGTATAGATAGCGAGGGCAAGTACTTTGAATAAATTTGTTTAGGCTTTCCATTGCAAAAAAAATGTGTTTTTCTCATCAAAAAACAGCGGATTTAAGCTTGTACACCTGGTAGCTTCTTCTCCGTCTGTGTCTCCTAATAATGAGGGGGTATTTTTCCCCTCATCTACGTGTCTGGGCTTTCTGATAAAATTCAGAAACTCTTTAAACATCATAACATTCGTACGGCGCCTTCAACATCTAGCAACATATTTTTTTTATTTAATAACAAAGATAAGATCGCCCAGTATGAGCCACAGAAAGTTATTTACTTAATTAAGTGCCTGGATTGTCCTCACCACAACAGCGTTTATGTGGGCCAGACCTCTCGGAGATTCTTTGAAAGAAAAAAGGAGCATGAATTGCCTATTAGTGCCCGTACCATAGAGACAAAGCATGGATTCGATTTTGAGGGATCCATCATTCTGATGAAGATAGAAAATACATGTAAACTTCGGATAGCTGAAAAATGCTTCATTAAAACCTATGCTCTCAACTATCAGACCGATTGCATAGGACTAGGTAATTATTATATTTTACAAAATGCTGATGGTCATATCGCATAAAAAATTGTAATATGCAATTGGACCATTTATAACATTTATGGTAAAAAATAGAAAATTATAAAATATAAAAAAACTTTCTAAATAATAACTTGTTTATATAAATATAATTTTCTTGGGGTCAAAGAAAAGATTTCGGCTTTTTTTATATTTGTATTTGTATTTTGGGTCAGCGATCTCATCAATCGTTGATTGCCAATATTTATTTATTCTATTTGCTTGTAATTGATAAATACGTATCTATATACACTTTATATATGTTATATAAATATAAGGGATTAGTAATAAATCAATAATATTTGATTAATCCCTTCTAAGTAAATTGATTTACTTTTACTTAACAATAAATTTTCTTATTTAAAAAATTATAATTATTTTATAAATATTATTAAATTTCTTTTGTATGGTGCTGTGCTGCCCGGATGTTGTGTTACAATGGACTCTTTATCAAGAGCCATAATAAAACGAATTGTGGTGTCCTAATGCATTAAACCAACCCAAAAGGAAATCCTCTAGGACTTAAGAAGAGAGCGAAGTCAAGAAAAAAACTTCCTCCTCCAGTAAAACCACCCTCCAAGGATCATTCTAGAAACGTTGAGTTTCGATATATAAACTAAACCCTTTGTCGGCGCGGAACAAGCATTATTATTATTATTAGATGAGATTAAGAGCGGGACTCGATGTTTAGAATCGCTTATGAACAGTACGACAATAATTCTTATTAGACATCATTAGACAGATACCCCCATCCGAGTGAACCAACGGACACAGGCGGGGTAAAAGTGTAGCGAGTGTCGTGATCATCACGACGAGATCCGAGGAGGATGCTTACTGGTTAACAGCGACCCCTCTACTAGAGTGAGAACTGTCCTGCCTGGGATTCGTCGAACAAGCTGGAACCGACAACTTCCCGTTCAACAAAAGTGATGAGTACTCTTTGCAAATATAAACACTTCAATGACTTTCATTTAAAATCAATTTTTTTGACCTCTTTAAACAACCATAAAAATATAACCTCTAGCTAGAACCTAATTTTAATTAAATTTATTTTAAGATTCAGTAATTCCTGTATCAATATTTTTTTATTTTCTTCTATTTGTATAATTCTATATTGTTCTTCAGTCAGATTTAAAAAGATTTCGTTAGATTTTTAACTTTATAATTAAATTGAAACTACTAAAAATCTATTGGCCTTCTTTCTTTGAGAGACCAAAGAGTCCCTTTTCAGCATGCGGTCAACCTTCAGATAGACAATCAGGTAAGAGCTTTTTGTGATTCCTAGCCATTCAATCCTTTCGCCAAAGCGTCCTCAACCCCCACCAGTCATACTCCCCCACAAATCATAAGTTAAACAAAATTAATTAATTATTTAATAATAAACAATAAAATCAAGTCGAAACAGATTAATATAATTATAAATCGCGACATTTGAAATCGCCCCAAATTTCAAAGCTGGTGCGTGGCCTTTCATCTCGTGACCGATCAAATTTAATTCACCCCCCAAGGTCATAAAGGTCACATGGTGCAAAAGGGTTCGGAATATATTTTTGTATATTGTAATATATAACAACTATCTATCTGCGATTTTAATGACTTATTTATTTAATCTACATACACCATTAAGCAAGTTCAAGCACTGCTGAATCTTGGATGGGTGGCCTCCGAGAAACAAGGGAGTTGAACGGTCGATACGAATTTCTCTATACTTAATAATAGTGTATATTTAGTCAAAATGGTCTCTGATGCTAAAAATGAACTTAAAAAGAGGAAAGTAACTTTTTAGTATAAAAAAAAAAATCTATGGGAAAAAATTAAAGCCAATTAAAGGCCTCAGATGCCAAAAAAGACCCTTTAATATTTGATAACAATTTAAATGATATATTCAAAATATAATTAATATTCTTTGTATTAAAAATAAAAGAAAAAGAAAATCCTGATCTTAATTAAATATTTCAAAAAGGATGTCAGTGTGTGTCTATTGAGATAGAGCTCTCTCACTCCCTTTCTTTTCACCGTTAACCCCTCCTATTTGACCAACTGTTAACTTACCGTGAAATCTGACTTCCTTAAATCGATGACCTGTTTCCCTCTCCCTCTAATTCTACTAACCGTTCCAGAGAATTTGTGACCATCACTCCATCTACGCCCCCCTTCTATCACGTTAAAATTTATGCTACTTCAGGAAAAGAGATTAACAGACTTTTTTTTAATAATCATGCAATTTTACTTTTCTACACTATTATTATCAAAGGAAAGTATTATGAACTTGTAATATTTAATTTGAAATTTTATTTAATCACTTTGACTCTTTGTTTAAATTCAATTGCATACTTGCAGAGCGCTATCTTGGCTAAAAAATGCGGAAGGGAAAGTTATTGATGCCAAAAAAATTTCATTTGACCTTTTTGGTCTTCAGGCTATACATATTTTGTATTTACATTTACAAAACAAAAGAAAACAAATTCATTATATCGAAATACTCGCCCATATTCTTCTTTTCCAGCCCTAAATCCTTTTTTATGTTCTTGTAATGAGGAAAATATCTCGATCTATCGACTCTTTCCCAATGCATCCGGAATTCTTGTTCTGGAAAGTTTGACAACGAGAATGTTGGCTGAAGACTTCATTCAATGTGGATCATTCGACCATCGTTTGTCGTCTCAAAAAGCTCAGAAAAGTATGGAAATTGGCTGGATGGGTCCCACCAACTCTCCGACAACATCAAAGCTGAATGTGTCCGAATTTTCACCGATTTGCTGCAGCGAAATGAGCAAACTCCGTTCCTGAAGATTCTCGTCACTGGGGATGAATCGTAGGTTCTCTTCAAAAACATCAAAAGAAAGAAGGTTTGCGATTCGCCAGGAGTTTCACCTAAAGGAGTACCGAAAGGCCTCTAAGAAGGCAATGTGGTGTGTTTGGTGGGACAGAAGCGGAATCATCCCCTGGGAAATCAAACGGGATTTGTTATTGGTGGAATGACGACGATGAGCAATGACAAAAAACGGCAAGCTGCAATTAAATATCAACAGCGACTTCTATCTGACTCAACTTGACCGCATTCACGTTGCAATCGAGACGAAAAGACTGCGCAAAAAGAACTATATCGTCTTACAACACGATAATGCGCGTCCACATGTTTGAGCATCGTGTCGTTGATTCTATTGCCAATAAGGGCTGGGAACTGCTTCCTCATCCGCCATATTATCCCACAGAAGCGCCTACGGACGTCAATCGATCGCTGAAAAATTGGCGCGCAAACAAAGTTTAAGACAACTTGGATGATTTGGTGGCCGCCGTAGAATCGACCGGCTGTCAAGCAAATGGGAAGCATTAATTCAAGTAGATAGTGAATAATCATTTAAAAATGTTTTTGTTAAATGTTGTTATTGTTTTTGTTGAATAAAATTTGTTTAAAAAAAAGCCGCAATAATTATGGACACCGCAACAACCCAATAAATGCCTCACTCCATGATCCCGGGATCGCGCCTCTTCTCCAACAATGATTCAATATGTCCAGTAATTCCACTTACATAATTTTTGACATAATTTTATAAAATTCCATCTGATCCCTATTCTTTTTTAGTCTTCGATTAGATTTTGTCTAGCTCCTCCATTGTTATGGATCCATGTTCAATGCCTGTCCTGTACCTTAATCTAGATTAATCAAATTTATTCCTTCCTTCTTTTCTATTTGCTCAAAACTTAAAATTGTCGCCTCTAACAAGTTCATAAAATGAATATTAATAACTTTTCCTCTTTACATTCTATCGCATTTATTTTTCTAAAATAGTTTATTGCCTTCCAAAAATTTGCCGTATTCTTGCTTTCATTGACATTTTCGTATAGTCTAACTTCTCCTGATAAATTTCTTTCTATATTCTAAAACATTCTTTCTATCTTCTTCTCTTTTCCTTTTTTGAATCTTCCTAGAGCTTTTAACATATTTCTTCTTATTTCTTCATACTCCATATCTTTGCCTTCATTTTTTCCTATCTCTCCCTTTTTTTTTTAACGTATTTTCTTGGCTGTATTATGAAACATTTGAATCTTCCAAATTCAATATCTCTTTTGTTTCCTTTTCTTTTTTCCATATTTCTTTTAATTTTTCCTCAAATCCCTTTTTCTTTTTCTCATCCCATTTCCATCTTAGTTGGTCTTTACTCTTTATATTTGCAATCTCTTCTTTTTGTTCCTCATGGATAATTATTTCAGCCACTAAGGGCATGTGATCCGATTCTCCTTCTAAAATTTCCATGTCTTCTATCAGTGGTTTATTGATATTTTCCCTAGTTATTAAATAGTCCACAACTGTAGTTGCCTTAAGACCTATATATGTATAATTACCCTCTCTATCTTTTTCTCTCTTGTTAACCCATTATTCCTACAATTATCTAATAGTTTTTTCCCTTCGCTATTCATGATTTTGTCCTGTGATCTTCTCAAGGGAATCTTGCCTTCTTCCTCATATAGATTTCCATTTTCAGTTTCAACCCTTGCATTTAAATCTCCTATTATTAATATTTCATTATCTTAAAAGCTTTCTCATACTAATATTTCTTCCATTTCTCTTCTAATTTCATCTATACCTTCTTTATTATATAAGGTGAACTTCTTATTTTATCTGAAGATATACTTTAAGTCCCCCTCTGCATTGTTCTGTTGATGGTTTCAGCTGTATTCCTTTTTTGATTCCTATTAATTGACCTCTGCTTTCTTGAATTTTCGCGTCGTCAGTTTGGTCCATATTGTGAAGTCTTTATTTAATTTTCCTCTTAACCACTGTTCTTTGTTTTCTTTCTGCCACGTTTCCAATAAAATAATTGTAATGGTAATTTCTCCCAAAATGCATTCTTTTTATTTAGTGTTCCATTCTATCTTTAGTTGGGACTTCTTTCTTATCTTCTCTTAATCGTTTTTTGCCTCCCTAGGTTTTGGATTATTCATGATTTCTTCTATCTTCTCATCTTCTTTCTTCAAACCCGCTACAAATTTGTAGGCTCTCCCATCTATTATTATTTTATTTCCATACATTTTTGCGTTCTTATTATTATTTCTTAATTTATACCAATTCATATCTTCTCTTTCTTCGTTTGTCAAATCATTATCAATAAAGATTTTCTCATTTTCTAGATGTCTTAATTTGTTTATAACTTTGAATATTCCTTTCTTAATTTCAGGTCTATCATATACCACCAAAATTGGTCTAGCCTTATCCCTTCTTTTTTGTCCTAATCTTTGTACTTGTTTTGCTTTAAAATCTTTCATTCCCAATTTCTTTTTGCATATATCGTTCACTTTAGCCTTCCTCTTCTTCTTCCCTACTTTCTTTCACTCCTTGAATAATAAAATTACTTTTCTTTTCATTCTTCTCCAGGATATGTAATCTATTTTTATAAAGATTTAATTCCTTCTTCATTTCTTCCATATTCTCTCTCCACTTCTTTTTTTTTGATCTCTCTTTCTATTTTTTCTTCTACTAACTCTTCTCTTAGTTTTTCTAATTCTGTTCCTACCTTCGAGTCAATTTCATCCATTCATGACAAAAGTTGTTGGAACATATTTGTAATATTTAAATTATTATCCTGCGTATCAGCCTTCACCTCTTGATCTTGTTTAGCTGGTATTCTTTGCATCTGATCATTTGACCGAAAAGGGCTTTTTGCACATCTTTCTTCCGTTTAGCGTCTTTCTTGTTTGGTGATTTTTTATCTGCCATTTTTAATTTAATTTTCTTTTTATTATTTATTTATTATATCTTATCTGGATTTTTAAATTTTATTTTTAAGTTTTATTTCTATTTTCAATCTGGGCAATCCTATAATTATTTTTTTTGCGAACTGAATTAATATTCCCTTTTAAAAACAGGATAAGACTCACTTTAGAAATTTTTTCTTCTCTCTTCCGCCTCAATCATCGCAGCTTCTTAGAAATCACCTCGAAAGCAGAGTAGAAAATTCTCCTTTGAATAATGTATCACAAGGGTCAGTTCCAAAAATAAATCAACAAAAACTGCTGAAGTTTAGAGAGAGCTCTCTGTACCCACGTTTTACTCGAGTCCACCAACTTTCTCGGAATTCAAGTGTTGTAACTATGTTGTTTATTTTTTCTGCTTTATCATAGTAAATTAGTATCCAAGAGGTGAGGATTTAGTAAACCATATTATTTAAAAAAAAAAAACAGATCGACCTCCTTCTGGAGAATTAGCTGAAATCCTGGTACGCCATTGCCCAAAAAGACCTCTACAAAATTTCAGGTATTTTATTAGTTTCGTCAGGTGAATTTTAATTCCAAATTTATATTTGGAATAAAAAAAAAAAAAAAATAGTCAGAACGTTTATTTTGTGTAAGTGAGCTGAAGGACGGATTGGAGATTGAAGTAACTACCAGTTTTTTTTTTTTGTTGAAAAATTGCATAAGTCCTTGAAAGATTTGGCTCTTGATTAAATTTGGTTTCAATTGGTCACAGGCTTCGACTGTAATCATCTACAAACTCCTGCAAAGGGTTCCTTTCACATCTCCTCCTAAACAAATAAAATTTGATTTGATCCTCAAACGTGTATTTCCGTTGAAAGTTTATCATCATGATCTTTTGGACTTAAGACTTTCGGACTTTCTATTATAATACTATTCTAGCTATGATATGAAAAATGCAGCCGTGCATTTTTCATATCATAGCTTTGCAAAAAAAAACTCTGGCCTAATGAAATTATTTAAAGTCTTTGCTTTAAGCAGAGGAGGGGAGGGAATGGGAAGGGGAGTTTCAAATGAATAAAATCCGACAATTCACCAGTCTGTAATTAACACCAATTTTAGGTAGTGACTGACGTAACAGTAAATATTATTACTCGAGTTTCGTTAAGCTTCTTAGTCTTAACTTGCATAATTAAACATCTCTCTTTATTCTATACCGGAAAATCAAAACTTTATTTGAATATTAAAGAAAGAGAGAGAAAAGCTGTGTCTATTATATTAATAAATAAATATTGATAAGTGAATATTAACCATTCATTAACGTTGCCCTTCCGTCCTTATTCATGTGCCCAGGGGTAGCCACATTTTTAGATTATTCTTTGTTTAGGAGAAGATTAATTTGATCAAAATAATACTTATATACAAAATTGTTCTATTTATGATTTTAAACAACTTTTGTTTTTTTTTTTTTTCTATATATATTATCCCTTAGGAGTTATTACTGTTTGTTTTAATAAGAATACGAGCAATACGCCCCAAGCGGGGGAACAAGTAATTAATAAGTAATTTTAAAATACTCACGAATTTATAAATTTCATAATGAAAAATTAATATGCTCATTTATTTCCAAATACACTAAATTTTATGGGATATTTCGGCGCCATCCTCAGTCAAGAAATTTTGCTTTTGAAAAACGTCAATAAATATAAACATTGTCTGGCTCATCAATACACCATAAATACAAAACCATTTGTATAAACGTACAAATCTCCAGTGACCAAAAGAGAGTCGGTCGAGCGAAAGCCTTATAAAGGCTGAGGATGACTATGAGATGGGGTCGAAATGAGCGAAAAAATCTAAGGATTTATTTTTTCCCCTTTTTATTAATATATATTTTTAAATAAAAGTTGAAATATTAATAATTAAAGTTGATACTTGAACAATGTCCCTCAGAAGGAGGCGGCCTTTTTTTAGAAAGGTATGTGATGTAGAAAAGGAGATGTGAATAAAAATAATTCTCAAGATATAATTGATTTGGCTAATATTTGAAACCACAAATAAACAGTTATATTTATTTATTTATTTATTTTATTTTTTCAATACAATTGCGGATAACTAAGCACTTGGTGTGAGTTTGCGGCCGATCGACTTACTGAATTTTTATATATAGAATTTCCAAGTCAATTTCAACCTTTTCCAAAGCAAATTAAACATTTTTCAAGCCAAATACAAGCATTTTGGAAAAAAAATTTATTTTTGAATATCTTGGCTTCCAAAAGTCCACAAATGGTGAAATTTCAAATTTAAGGTCTTAATATCTAAGAAGAATTTAAAAAAATCATATTATTTGATTTCACATAAATTTTTAATATTAATATTATTTTTTTCAAAAATAAATTTTTTTTTCCAAAATGCTTGTATTTGGCTTAAAAAATGTTTAATTTGCTTTGGAAAAGGTTGAAATCGACTTGGAAATGCTACCTCAGCTTTGAATCAATGACTAAAGTGTAGATCAACTTTTGGCAACAACTTAGTAAAAACCTAAAAAAAACAAAAAATCTTTTACGCTTGCAGATTAAGTAAGCCTTGTCCTTTGGTGCAAAGCTAGAAGTCTGATTTCAGGAACAAAGGCCAGTGGTTCGCTTCCCGTCCTGAGCGACAAAAATGTATTTCAATTATATTGGCTAACAATTAATTTAAATAAATTAGGACGGAGTCTAAATGGCCAACAAAGACTTAAAAAAAAATTATAATATAATAATAATAATGAAATATTGAGTGTTTAAAAGTCTTGTGTAATTTTCTAACCAATTCTTTGGTCCACTAATCTCTCATTACATTTCAATGACAAGTTGTGCCATTCCAATAGATATTAGAGTCATTTATTTCGCATTTATCATTGTCACCATGACAGCTGTCATATTCGGGATGCTTTGTGTCATATCCAAAAATAGAAATATATAAACTCCTTATCTGACTGCATGTCTGTTTACATTTAAATACACAATTTATTTTTTTCTCTTCAACATGAATTGAAACAAAAAATTTTTTTACTATAAATTAGAATTTATAAATAAAACTAAACAAAGACAAGTAGCGCCTTAGATGGGATTTCATCCAACCAACTTATTAATTAAAATTAATTTAATTCAATAATTAAAGAAACAAAGAAAATAAGAAAATATTTATTTATCGCAAATTAATTATGATAAATTTAGGTAATTAATAAAAGAAAAAATCGGAAATTAAGATATAGAGGGCTCTGTAGAGCAATCGAGAGGGTGTCACCGTCGATTTTGAATAAAAATTCATATATATACTGTATTATTTATTAGATGATCTTTAAAATAATAATAAAGACCAATCCGTTCTTCAATCACCTTTTAGTCTCTAAAGGTCACGAACCAACAACCTCTCATTAATATTGATGAAATTACAACAATAACCAAAGAGAACAAAAAGCATTGTATTCATTTTTGAAAACTAAGGCTTATTTGTGAGAGCAAATAGACCAAACTTTGTTGTTATTGTTGTTTGGTATAATAGTTGGAAAAAGAGAGAAGATCGATTGCTCTTTCCCTCTCGCTCAGAGAGAGATAAAATATTGACAATCCACTTCTGAAAATGTAAAAAGTGGATGGAGAGATCCTCCTCCATTTGCTGTTTGCATTACAATTAATAATAATGTATGAATAATAATCAATGAATAGTCTTGAAAAAAAGTGCACTTTTCAAATGAAATAAATTTTATGTGACCATAGCATGCATAATAGATAGTAAAATTGTCAAATATCTGGGTTCATGTTTTGGTGAGGTAATGTTACATAATCAGAAAATCATTAAGTTAGAGGAGTTGGGATAATATAATATACGCAAGTGGCGTTCGAAACGTTGCTGACAGAAAGAATAGAAAAAATAGGTGCATTTTCTTTTCTGCTCTAAACTATATCAAATTACATGGTGGAGGAGCTGGGATTATATATTAAAATATATATATGCTGGATTTCCATATTCATTATAAGGTGATATTACGAGGGTTGCTATTTATATTTCGGTATTGCGCTAAACTAGTGCTGCTGACACTTCTATCATAGAGATGGACATTTTTGATGGTATACGAACTAAGAACGTATTGACATACGAGCGCTATTTGTGTAGTTTACAATAACTTGAAATCATCTCGGTTAAAAATGGAATTAAA
>JAAAKE020016272.1:0-10585 GCA_010014785.2 Anisolabis maritima
TAATGAAACAGGACGTAAATTCAATTGCTGGCCCCTTTAAAGTTTGTGAAAATGATTAAATAATATTAATTATCTTAAACTATTAAATATAATTATTTAATAAGCATTTTCCTCTTAGTGGAGAGTTGCTTGGCTGAAACTCCAAACTAGAAACTCGACAGAGACAGGCGATCCTTCATTCATCATTTTGTCTTATGAAGATTATAACTGGCGTCCATGTTTTGACTTGAATAGGTTCCTCTTGAAATATAAGATAATATTAGCGAGTAAAGGATTAAAAAACTTACGGCCATGACCCAATTTTATCCAGACTTTTGTTTATATTTTTATTTATTTCATTACATACACCAGATTTCATTTTCTTTTTTTTTTCCTAATTTGATTTATGAAATTCACTGGTCCTGACACATATTAAAAATATACATTCTTATTTTATATTATCCAATTTTATATTTTTTATTCAAAAAATGTAGTTTGTAAAGACCTTGTCTTTGATTTATTTTCATCGAGGGATTTAATATCATTTTAAAATAATTATTTGTTTTTGATTTATTCAAATTTATTTCAAAATTTCTTTTGTTAAACATCAAATAAATTATATCTATTATATATAATGCGCATCTTCCTTACAAGTCATATCTAATAAAGTGGAAAGTCTATTTCACTAATTAATATGAACAGTTTACATCTCTCGATTTACCCCTTTGATTATGAGCTGTTCTGTTTTAATGGAATTAATTATAAACGTTTACTAATCGATATAAAGTGGTCTTTAGAATCCAATATAATAATAACTAGAATTACATTTTAAATAACTTTTCCTAGAGAACACAATATTCCAAAAATAAAAATAAAATTGATAAATATTAATTAATATTATTTATTACAAATTTTTTGTTTATGATTTAAAAAAATGACGTTTTAATTTACTGACTCTGACACATCAGTTTTTTTTTGAACTTGATTTTATAAAAATTAGTAAATGTAAGCAAAATCAACTGATTAAATTACTTATTTAATTTAGGTATAAACACTTGCTAGATTTAAATAAACACTAAATAAAGAATGAGGGTCAAAGCTAATTTTTTGGCAGAAATAAATTTTTTTGTAGTTGATTATTGTCGGATATCTAAGAGTTTATTTAAAACCCTCCTTCATCAGCGAGCTAAAAATAATAAAATTTATTAAGATGAGTTTATATAAAAAAAAGAGAAAATTTTTTGTTGATTATAAAATAAAAATAATTAATGAAATTATAATTGTTAATGTTCTAGTCACCCTAACAATACCACACATTACTTATTTAATTTAGGTATAAACACTTGCTAGATTTAACCACATACCGTGGTTGGTTTGGTCGTAGAACAAGAGAAGAAAATTTAATTTTAATCAAGAAAGCAATGACCTCTTTTCACAAGAACATGTTCTGAAGGAATAATCTTAAGATTACATCAAAAAGAATTAATGAAATTTGTTAATTTTTAAATTCTTGTTTATTTACCTTTTAAATAGATATGACCTTGGTATTATCTAAAAAAGATGTCGAAATGCTTCTTTGAAAAAAAAGAAATTAACAAATAATTTTATAAAATTCTTCAGCTAGGTTTTCTGTATCCCTTAAATGAATTGTGCAATAAACTTCAAAAGGGATCTGGCTGACGAATATAAAATTTTATTAAAATATTAATAAACATTAAAAAATTAAGTAAATTCAACTCTTTTGAAAAAAAAAAAATCAACTTTGAAATCTTGGTTCCAACTCAGCAGACTTATTCCTTCAATGGATATTCTTGAGAAAGAAGGGCATTATTGCAGCCTTGTATAAAATAAAATTTTCTTCTCTCGTTCTTTGACCAACCAATGACTATATCTGACTTTGTAGCATAAGATGAGCATCAACAAATATTGTTATAAAAATTTTCTCTAATTTTAAACTCAGCCTAATAAATTTGAATATTTTTAACCCACTGATGAAGAAGAGTTGTAAATAACCTCCGAAATACCCGGCAATAATCATCTGCTAACTTTTATTTGACCATTATCATTAATATTTCTAGCCTTATAATTTACTAAATAAAATAAATATATTTAGTTAAAAGAGAAATATTTGAGTTTATGTTAAATTTTATTTAACATAAAATGGTGGTGAATTTAATCAGTTTGAAATCTTTGAAATATTTCTCAATAATACTTACAAGAGCAAGTATAAAGTGGGTTCCATCCACAGATTAAAGGCTGGCTGGGCCGGCACAGGGCGGGTCTCTAGAATGTCCCCAGCATTTCTTGCTGCCGAGGAGAGAATTGCACCCACTTGGTAAGGTTTGCACGATGAGGGCCAACACACTCCAACCGATAATGGTCGTATCTGAAAGAGATTTAATCGAAAAATAGATAGTGCCAAGACAATCACTACAAATTTTAAGTTCATAAAAAATGTCAAATAAAATCTTAATTCCGAAAAATAAAAATACTTTTATATCGTCTCACCCCTCCCTCCCAAAAAAAAAAATACTTATTCACTGTTTCTACACTACTTCTACAATTCAACTTTTATTTTCGTCAGGAACATTATTCGATCGAGGAAATAATTTTAAAGGAATAGTACAATTTAACAGTCTAAATGAAATAATACCATTAATTCGCTTAAAAGAAAACAGACACAACTCAAAAAAAAATTTAATTATTATGAAGTATTAAATTCTGGATGTGCTATATTTTATTTATTTTATTTGTTTAATTGTATATATTATATTTGTGGCAAAAAATTGGTAAAGTATCCAAATCATTTAATAAGGAAGGGCTATTAAAAAAATTTCATAATTAAGCCAAACTATGGATTATTCATTCTTAACTTCTTTTTTTTTCTATTTATTCTTTTTATAAAATAATTTTAATAACTTTTGGGTTTTTAAAAAAAAAGAATAATCAAAAATTATTTGATTTGATACATGAAAGAGAAAAAAATTGAATTAAGAGTTAGAGGAAACTCGATATCATTATATATTATAGAAGTAAAAAAATTATTATGTATCTAATATTAAATAAATAAATAAAAATTAAAAAAGTTATATTTGTGGCAGAGTGTTAGAAAAGTCACTTGCCTGGTCCTGGATAAGCAGGTATGTCTATTCTATTTAGAATTAAAGAAACACAATTTTTATCTTTGTTTTTTTTATTTTTAATTTTCAGAATCATATTTTGACTTGATAGGCAATAAAAATCCTATTTGATTATATGCCAATTTTTCATTAAAAATAAAAAAATACGTTTCTCTTAAGAAAATCTAGAAGGCTTTTATTTATGCAAGAAATAAGGGATAGGCGTATCATACAAACTATAGAATTATTTTAGTGTTTTTTGATACACAAAAAGAGGGGCCAGAGGGGTTCAAGCTTTCTAATCAGGGCTTCCAAGAGACAGCTACTAATTATTACACTATTATATGTATCATAGGTTAATTATTAATAGTTATATTATACTTAATTTATCAAATCAAAAATAATTTAGTAAGTTAGATTGAAAATTTATCATCTCTGACACTAATAATAAATACTCAATCAAAAAAATTATAATTTCATATATTTAAAAAAAATCTTTATTAATTATTAATTTTAACATATTCTCAAGATTTCACTTCGTCTATTTCCTAAGGAAGAGAGGTTTTTTTTTATTACATAATCTCACCTGTTTGAAAGTGCTCAAGTGCAGACGAATTTTGGAAACATAATATCCAACTGGAAATGGAGCAGGGTCTCTTGCGGTTCCAAGTTCATTACATTGCGAAAAGGAACCAAGCCAAAAAGTTGAACCCCAATAGAGTCCTCCACGATAGCGTCCACTGGCATCCCACACTAAAATACCAAAAAAACACTTATTTTATACTTCATTTAAACAAGTGGTTGTTACCATCTTTTCTAAGTTTTCTAAGTTCAAACACAAAACCAAGATCAATGACCGTCCCCCTCTTCTCCGCCTCATGACCGAAAGGTTAGAGATATTGACATTGTTTGACATTGATAACCTTAATAGCCAAGGGGTGTGGGTGGGATCCAAACAATCCGAAGAAAATTTATTTAAATCAAATTGGATACCAAGTGATTTAAATAAATACCCTTGGATCATTGTATCGTAAATAAATATAATATATATCGTTTAATGTCTATATGGTCCCAGATGCCGAAAATACTAAAAAAAAATAATTGACCGTCTAATATCTTAACTTTCTTGGGCTATATTAAAAAAAATGTCTCTGCCAAACATAAAACAACACTTGTTAAACAAAAAACTTATAGCAGTTTTTTTTTGATTCGTAGTTCTAAATCTGCCCCAGAGCGCTGTAGTTAAATTTCTAACAACTTCGTCCGCCCTAGGTCAACGAATCCAAAAAAACATTAGTAAATAATATCTATTAAATATTACGAGGTCAGCAAGAAAATAAACAAAAATGTCATAGTTTTTGATTTTATACCTGCCCTAAACTGCAGTCTATGATTTGGACAGTCCTGCTCTACAATATCTCGGTTTCCAATCCATATCGGCGATTTTATATTTCCGATTTATTTTATGAATTATATGAATGCCAGCTTTTTTAGCTAATTTCTCTGGACAGTCTGGATCATACTTTACTTAATTGTAGCAATAGGATAGAAAATGAAGCTATAAAGACTTGAGGTCAATTAATATGGATGCTGGGAAAAATTTTTAAATAGCCAAAAGGGAGACCATGAAACCCAAAATAATCTACTCGATCTAGTAGATTGATGAGTTAATTTAGACCTATTTTTAGCAAAGGGCATTTAGAATGAAACAAGATCGACATTCCCCCACTACGAGGTTAGAGGCATTGATAATGTGAATGTTGAATGCTTGAAAATCGAAGGATCGCAGGCAGTCCGATGAGAATTATTAAATCAAATGGATACCAATTGGTATAATTAAACCTGTATAATTTATTTTATTTTTATTATTTATTTATTTATTTAATATTATTCTTTATAATATATCTCATTTAAAGTCTCAAAATGCCGGAAATAATTAAAAAAACAAAAAGACAATCGTCATTGAGTTGATATTTGAGGCATCAATCCTCCACTACTTTAACAGAGCTGATCCTGATATGAGCGCTACTGCCTCTTTTACTCCAGCATATTTCCCCTAACCCAAAACTACCTCTTTTTTTTTTTTTTTTTTTTCAAATTCAGTTAATTTGGATAGGAATTCTAAAACTTTGGCAATATTTTATGTACATAATAAAAATATGTAAATATTTTGAAAAGGATTCTTTCTCTCCTCTTCTTCTTTGTACACAAACTTTGTTCTGCTTTGGACTCGTTTCTCCCTTTCCATTAAATGACGAATGGAAGAATTAAAGAGAAACCTTTAAACCGAACGTGAACTTGCAATTGGCATTCAAGTAATGAACCGCTAAAAAATTCATGTTTATTTATTCGTTCAAGCATTAGAAAAAATAAAAATAAGAGAGAAAATGCCTTGATGTTTCTAAAAGAGCTGTTTACCGATGTTTTATTGAAAATTGGACTAAGTTGAGGGGTCAACTTTAGCGACCATTTACTATCAAATAAAGGTATATAGAAGAGATCCTTAAAGTCAAATTAATTTTTTTTTAGTCTTTTCGCCATTTGAGACCATTTCAATTATATAGTACATATTTACGAAACATTTAATTATCCAGAAATATTTATTTACCTCAATTGGTATCCAATTAATTTTAAATAAATTTTTGTCTGGGATCCGAAACCACATCCCTTGGCTTTTAAGGTTAGCAATATTATAATTATAACTATTTCAATGCCTCACACCTCCATAAATTTAAATTTTAATTAATTATATTTTTTATTTTTGTTTTTTGATTTGAATTTGAGAGAATAATAATAATTTGATATAAATATATAATGTTAGCAAAAACAAATTTGCACCCCTAATGCTTCCCTCCCTAATAGTCTGATGTTTCAGTCTTTTTTTTTAATGTAAATATACCTCTTTTAGGGGTATATAGAAAGAGTAATGTAATGTTTTCAGGGGGAAACCTTCCGGCCATTCGTGGCTAATAACACGAGACAAATGCAATCACGTTCGAAAAGATATATATTACTATGAAACGGGCATGGCCTTGAGCTCACACCGCGCATCTACGATACCCGGAGGAGTTAGAGACAAGAAAATAAGTAAATTCACGAATTGACTACAGGGAATAAATTCTAAGCTAAAAAAAAAAACACTTTGTCTATATAGTCCATTGAAAAAACAAATTAAAAAAAAAATTCTCTTAAAAGATAACCTTGATCTTCAAAGAAGAATTCGAACTTGGAGCAAACATAACCAACTCTGATTCTTATATAATAAACTGTTATGAAAAAAATCAAAATATGTCTTTAAATTCACGGTCAATGACTTTTAAAAACTTTTCCAGTTTTTTTCTATAAAAAGAAAATGAAAGAGATAAATAGTTTCTAAAACAAGACGAAAACCATTAGTTATTCGCAGGGAAGAAAGAAAGTAAACTCTTGTTAAGGAGAGAGTTATATTTTTCTTACATAATAAACAGTAAATAATGAAATAAAATCATTACTAGTCAATATATTACATTACTATCAAACTAATTAGAATAAAAAAATCCAGGAATTGTTTTTACAATTAAATTAAAACTTTACGTTTAATCCGGGTTTTTTTTTTTTTTTTTTTTTGTAGTGATTTTAAATAATATTTAATGACATCTTGTGTTTTGCGAATGCATAATTTGCTCAGTTACCTAACAAAACATCTTTGATTATACAACAAACAATAAGTCGTTTCTAAATTAAGATGCCCGCTTATAATCAGAACCCGTAGGCTCAATTCCTTCCTATTTGGAAAGGAACCAAGATTGGCATATTTGGCGGCCCATCAACATTTGATGCTCCAATATTTCAATATTTGGGTAAGATTGCAATTTGAAAAAAATTTCTAATTAAATAAATCTGGTGGGAAACACCAAATTTCCCTTTTGCTACTTATTTTTTAATAATTTTTTAAAATTTATTGTGGTTTGAGTGGTATTTTATTTCATTTTTATTATTATTTATTATACCGCTTTTTAATGTGGCTCCTACTCTACTATAATAATACAATTTACATAAAATTCTAAATTCACAATTTTTCAAAGCATCTCGGATCTTTAGAGTTTTTCAATAAGTTGGCAAAATTTCCACAGAGAAAAAAAAAAACAATGTTGTTATTCTTTTTGATGATATCAAATTGTCGTCGTGCTTTCAGAACTATAACTATCTTTGAACTAATTTCATTTTCAATTTACTTTCTTTGTAATTAAATCCATTTTGAGAAACTTTATGAAATTAATTTCAAAGAGATAATTTAGAATTAAAATATCTAATATCATTCAAAACACAATTTTACTTAATACTTATCATCCAAAATTAAATAGGTGTAAGTTATTAAATAATTCATCTAATTTATTTCAATTTGAATTCACCCGTTTATTTGCTCTAAGTTCTTTATTTAAGAACAACTTTTATTTCTATCATAACCTCGATTCTTGAAAATGACATTTTATTTATTTGAGTTGGTGTCACTCGCCTCTCATCTTACTAAACATTATTATTTGTATTCATAACGAATAAATTATTTGCGGGATCTATTCAATAATGAATCCTTTATTCTCAGAGACACCCATTCATAAAACTTATTATTATTTCCACCTTATGAAGTAAACAAAAGAATTTTTCAAACTGTAAAGAATAAAGAAGAAAGTATATTTTTATTTTTACTTCTTAAAACATTTATCTTCTGCCTTTGTTGTCATAGATACATCATTAAATAATAAATTAAAGGTTCAAAGAATTTTTCTTCATTTTAAAAAATTACTCATTCATCCTAATTGTATAAAAAATATTTATTTATCTATCATCGCTATTTGAGTTATTGAGTGTTAGATACTATCTCAAATAAATTGGACTAACCCTTTCGTTTCGTCTTGATATATTACTTTTGTTGGAAATTTCCTAAATATTCTTTCAAGATAAAATAAAAATAAATTCAAATTATTTTCATAATAGGATTATTGTAGTTTAGTTAGGCAGAGGACGAGATAGGAAATTATCTTCACAAAATATTAGCCTACTACTGGATTTTAAGTCCCATATTCAGAAACGTTCCACACATCTCAGCTTGATTTGAATTTATTAATAGGTAGGACATCAGTCAATGGATGGATTGATATAGGGCATAGGGATATATCCTCCATTGATTTAGGAGTTCCAGGCACTTAGTCCACTCGAGTGGGCCCTTTGTGTCATTAATCATACTATTACGGGTATATTGATTAAATTGGCTGTACATTGTTCTATTAAGAGATGAATTCGAGAATGGTTTGCCCGGGGCAAAAAATCTGCGTGTCAGCACATCACTCAACTTTCCTTACATTAGGTAAGAGAAAGTTATGTGATATGCTTTTCCAGATTTATTATATAGTTAAAATCTTCCTTGAATTTTTACCGCGGAGATCTAAGGAAATTCTTTGAACTAGCAACTTAAGAAAAATTTTAATTTAAAAAATTCTAAATAAAAAATCATAACAAAAATCGCCTTTATTTAAGATTTTTTCTAAATGTTCCTACTCCTAGTTCAAACTCCTTGCATAATTAAACAGAAAACCCACATGGCATACAATTCAATGATTTATCTTTTATTATTTATTTCTAATTTAAATTAATTTTTATTTACATTACGAAAAATCATAAAAAAAATAAGTGCTTTTAGTAAATTAAATTAAAATGATTTTTATTAAAGATAAATAGAAATTTAATTTTGTGCCAAGTTCTTTCTCTGCTAAATCAGATTAGATGAATTAAAATCAGTGAACCGCATAAAGCCTTGTTCTATTTTTAGATTTAATTCACTTTTTGATTATACTGCCATTAATCTATTATTTAATGCCATTGGTCAAATTTAATGAAAAATAAATCTTGTTTACCATAATAATTCAATTACATCTCCTAAGTTGTCCTCTCTGATAGGATAGCGAGTCTCGTTTGATGTTTGTGTTTTTGTGTAAGTAACTGAAAATATTTACTTCCGATTTCGATTTGACAGAGACCGGTTTTTATAGGAAAACTCTGTTTCTGCTTTCACTTTTTCTTTGCATTATGTTGACAAATGAAGATGAGATTCTAAATTCGCCTCTCATTAATCCACCCCCTAACGATCTTTTATTTAACAAAACAAACGATTTTAGAAGAAAATAAATAAAATTTAAAAATAAATAAAAACTAGGAGGTTTGTTTATTTCTTTTTTTTTTAACAACCCTTCCAGTGCCGAGAAAACGGAACTAAAACAGGAAAATAAAATAAATAGTGAAAAACTTTCCTTTCCATTATTTATATTTATTTATGTGTTTATTTATTCTCTGACTTAAATAATAAATATTATCTTATTTACAAATTTTTTCTGATATCAACTCCCATGCGGAGAAATAAAATAATTCTATTATTTACACTAATATTGTATTTCTAAAAAAAAGGGCCAAAAACGACAAATATTTTTCAAAGGAAGGAGGTTAATTTAAAAAGATGTTTTTGTCCAAATAAATTTCATACTATTTCCAAAAGTAGAATATCATCCAACAACTAACAAAACCTATGTATTATATTATAGGTATAATTATCAATAAATAATATGGCCTCGCTTTTGCTTGCTGGAAGGTAGGCAACCCAAATGACCAAATCATTAATGGTATTTTTGATTAATCCAAAACTCCTTTAGAACGGACCATGCATGCGCAGTTGATAATCTCTCTAGAAATTAACAATTGAATGGGTGATCAAAAATTGAAATCTAACAATAAAATGGAGATCCAATATTATATCACTTCAGATGCCGAAAGACAAAAATATCTTCGGAGAAAAAATTCATGAGAAATTGCTTATTATTTTTAATTAGAAAAAATTTAATAATAACAAATAAGTGAAATGGAACATCGTTTTTTATAAACGAAATGATTTTCTTTTAAATTTAATAAAGATCAAATTAGTTCACATAAAAGAAAAAGAAATTTTCACTAAATAATAATTCATCTTTAGATATGAATGAAGTCAAGTGAAAACGAGAAAAATATTTTTGTAATTTTTATTTCATTTCTTTTTATATTAATACGAATATGTTTTTGAAAATAAATTTGATTTCTTGTTTTCTATTAATATCAAAAGTCAAAGTAGCATACTGATATTTTTTCGTCCTTTTTCTTATATCTAATTTGAGTACATCCCCAATATATTTTCCTTTTTTTTATTAATTAACTTCACTTTTAGAAATAACGTCAAACTCTGCTCGCACTCTATAAGTGCAACGACACATTGACACGATACTTAATAACCAATCAGCAGACTCTCATGGTATGTTTGTTTGTTTGAAATAGTTGTTAATTTTCAAAGTTCGCTCGATGAGATTGTAGAATCCTATCAGTATAATGTGTTAGATAACATGTCATGTTCTCAATTTAAGTGATTCATTAAAAATTATTGAAATATTTATTTTTTGGCCTATGCCACCCACATCGAGAAGAGCTATATC
>JAAAKE020016283.1:0-10585 GCA_010014785.2 Anisolabis maritima
AGAAAAAAAAAAAAAAAAGGAAAAAAATTTTTTTTTTTAAAAAAAAGAAAGGGAAAAAAAAAAAACAAAAAAAAAGTGGGGTTTATATTATAAAAAAAAAAAAAAAAAAAAAAAAAAAAACACTTTTTAGTGTAAATAAATAATAAAAGGAATTAATTAGAAATAAAAAGATGAGATAAAAAACTGCTCAATTCAATGGATATATAATCTATTGTCTCTTAAAAAAAACAGCAACCCTTGGCCCATTGAAGTGTTAAGGATAATATTCTATATAAGCTCATTAATAAATATATTATTATATTTATTATAATTTGGTCTTGTAGGAAACACGTGATGGTAAATAGGCCAAGATGCCTCCCGGTCCAATAGCCAGGCTGATGAGAAAAATACTAATATATAGGAGAAAGCAAAAATGCCAGTCTTAGCTAGGGTAACTCGTGATCAACATCCACGTATTAACATATATTTTTTAATATATAATACATGTAAATATAAATATTTACTACCAAGGTACACTGAAATAGGAATATATCCTAGAGGTAAAAGGCTTACGGATGCATGGTGGGTCAAGAAAGCCCGCGAACAATAATAAAAATAATAGAAAGCTATTAAAAATTTGTTTTAAAGTTTTACATTTTAATTGCCGGTTCTAAGTGTATTTGAGTTAAGTCATTTCTTAGGGCTCTAAAAATTTTTGAATAAGATTGTGGATTTACATTCCGTTAAAATTATTTATATTACAAATTATTTAATACTTACTCGTTTGATTTAATATCAGTTATAAAGAAAAAAATCCAAGTAATATCTTAGGTAAATTCATATACTGATATATAGCTTATAAAGAGTTAAAAAAATAGAGTAAATTGTTTGAATGTTTGAGTCGAAATGCTGGACAATAAAACAAACAAAATCGGGGAGCAATGTCCGATCTGAATTTACTTATTTACATTACAGATGTCCCCGTTTATTTATGAAGGAGATATTTTTAAAGTAACTAAACTTTTTTTTATTTAAAATTGATTGGAAAAATAATTAAAGTAAAAAAATTATATAAAAAAAAATCTATATTTTTTTTTTGAATATGTAAACACTTAAGTTTAAACAATCCAAGCAAATTTTAAGAAGAAAAAAATCTAATGAAAAATCACTAATTCAAATATTGATAAATTAAACCCACTGAGTGAACTCGAGTATAATGAAGAATTGATGAAATGGCGATTGATTGGCGATCAAACTAAACTCTCTCCCAAAATATTAATGTGTGCTTAATTTAGAGAGAAAAAAATAAAACATTACTGTTTCTTTAAAAACACATAAAAAGATATTTGGTGTATAAATAAGTAAATTATTTAAAACAGTTACGGACAATTTTCTAAATAATTATTTAAGAACATGTGCAGGATGAAGGAAAATAAAAATTAATCCAGCCCTAATTTTGCATCGAAAGAATCTAATAAGTTTTTTGTTTCGCTAACTTTCTATTATATTTCAATAAATCTTTACGTTTAACATTGAGTCCGAAAAACATAGTTTTCGCAGTGTGTAAATTCGACTGCTAGTTATCTGAAGAAGGTCTCAAAAAAGTGACCGAAACGTTGTAATTGATTTATAAAATAATAAAAAAATTGTTCAAAAAAAATTATTTTTTATTTTTCAAACCAAATACCAAAGTCTCTATTAGTTATCGAGCATTTTCGAATAAAAAGTTCTAAAGTCGAGAAAATAAATTTTCGAGAAAAAAATATAACAGAATAATCAATACAATTGATTATTTAGTGGTGAGATTTGAAATTTGGTACACTACTAGTTATACTCTCTGACACAGAGTCCTGAAGAGGGGGATTACTTCATTTAAAGAAATGTATGTTATTTACGCATCTTGGGGATATGTAAAACTAATGGGAAAAATTTTTCAGTAGAACAGAAAACTAATGAGAGACGAGAGACAGAGGATAAGATTTGGGGGGGGGGGGGGGAAACGTATACAGATTGGGGTATCAATGACTGAAAAAGTCCAAGAATCGTAGGATGAAATGAGATAATGAAGAAAGAAATGTATATTACTTGAATGATTGATTCTTCGTTCTAAAAAAGATGAGAGTGTGTCCCATAGAATAACTTACACACTGAGCTCTGAATGAGTGATTACGCAAAAAAAAAAGGTCGGGAAAATTTAATTAGACCAAAAAGAAAAAAAAACCTTTTAGAAAGTGAGTCTACTTCTAAAGACTTTTTCACAAAGAATACAGAAATAGCAAATAACACAAAGTTATATTAATAATTTATTCACTGAGCAATTTGTTATTCATATAATTACGATTTTCATTTTAGAATCCTTTATTTATAATAATATCAATTTAAAAAAAAAAAAAAGAACGAAAGAATCAATGATGTAATGTGGGTTTTGCCCAACGACTGACTACACTAAAAGTTAAAATTAGAAATTTAAAATTTGAAATAAATTTGTTGATTGGCAATAAATAATTTATTTTTCTTTGGCAGAGATTGAAAAAGAATAATAAAAAATTATTTGCTTTAGTAACTTTGATAAATCTGTCAAATAAATCATTTTAAAAATTACAATAAAAATTTTTATAAGACAGTATATAAAAAAATTAAATGAGTTTTTTAGAATTAAAAATATAATAACTTTTGATCTGTACAATTCTAAGAAAGCAATTGGCACTCGGGTATTTGCAGAAGCAATTTTATGGTGTCCTACGTCATTCATATACTAAGAGGAATATTTATTTAGAATGTTCTTAAAAATCAATCAAACCAAGATTTTATTATATTTAGAACTTAAAGTGGAAAATGTTATTATTTTGAAAAATACAAAATTTTTCAATTAAGTAGAGGCTTTTATAGTTTTTAAATGTTCTATTAATAAAACTATAGAAGAACATTTTAAAAAATAAGGAAGTAGAATAAACAAAGAAACGTGCCAGAAAATATAATGGGTTATTAAATTCAATTTTTTTTTTCTCATTTACTTAAATAAAGGACAAAACTATTTTTTTTATTTTCATGAAAAGAAAAGATAAACTAACGATAGAATAGAAAAGGATGAAAAGTGAAAAAATTTAGTACTAAAAAAAATTAAACCCAACGCAAGAAAGCCAAACACTGAAAATATTAATTTAATATAATATAAAGTTACTAATAAAATATGTAGTAATATCGAAAGAAATAAATACGCCTGTAATTAGGAAACTCTAGCAATGAGTTCCTCTAAGATTATCCGTAAAAGTAAAATATTCTTTTTATTAAAATTGATTTATGAATGACACTGGAAAATTTATATAGAAGTAATAATATTAAACATTTCTTAAAATTTATAAATACGTCGAGTATCGCAATTTTTGTTGTCACAAAAAATACCACAATAATCGTATGGACAATAATTAAATTTCCTGAATTTTTTGAGGGTGCCACGTCGATTTCTTGATTAGAATTATGGTATTGTAAAATACTGAAATTGAGGTATTTCTATAATTAAATAGAAAAAATTGGCAACCACGACTAAGATCATTGCATCTGGTTGCATTCGAAAAGTTTAAAGAGTATAGAGAAAAAATAATATAAAATTTGCCGACAAATTATTTTTACGGAAAATAAATGAAATTATAAAAATAGTTTTATTTACGCCAGTTGATAGGCAACCATTATCAGATTCTCTTTTTAAATTTTCTGAGTTAAATTATTATTTTTAATATGACTAGATATTTTATTCTTTAATAATTTTGAAAGTGGGAAGGAGGGTTGATATATTCATAAAATTTCAATTAAGAATATAATACGGCAAATTTACTAAAAATTTTCTCCAACTCTGTTAAAAGTTCGTTTTGAAAAATATTATAAATATATTATTCAAAATAAAAAATTTAACTTAAAGAATTCTTTCTGTCTTTATATTGAAATAATGTTAAATATGATTGTTTCCTATGTAGGAATTATAATAAAAATGAAATTTCAATAGCTCAATTGCGAACATGCTAACCTGTTATGTATTTGTGTTTTATGTAAAAAATATCAGTTAGAAAAAAAAACAATATTCATCAACAAACACAAATTCATCCAGCCCTATATATTGTAATATAAAATAATATAAAATTTGCCATCTTGATTTTTATCAGTTCGAAAAATAAATTTCTTAAAAATCTTTTTTTCCACGTTTCTCGTTAAGTAATCGTTTTAGGAACAATATTCTAAGAATAAATAAAAGTATTTTTAGAATGTTCGCGGAAGTAAATAAATCTCTCTCTGTTAACTTAAATCATTTTTTGAGAATGACTAATTGAAAAATGATAGATAATTTACTTTTATTTTTCTATAATTTATAATTTTTTCTTAAGAAATATTTTATTTAATGCGCATTAAATTTTTAAGTAATAATAATAAAGAAGGTTCTCTCAGTCTATTTCAAATGAATATTATTCATCCCGCTCTGCCTTTTCTGTTTGTTTATGTTAAAAAAACCCGAATAATAGAAGAGTCACTACAGTCCAAAGTAAAGTTGTAATTTATGTTTTATAATTCTTAAGAAATCTTTCATTAAAAATAGTTTTAAAAATAAAAACAAATTCTGAATAATCTCGAAAAAAGAAAGTTAAACCTCATTTTCTGAGCGTTATTATATTATAGATATCAAAATAAACAATAAATTTGAATTAATTTTACCAAAATGCCAAATTTTATTTTTAAATATTCTAGTGAAGTAGAAAAGAACTTGGACTTTTTTATTCTTGAAAGTGAAAAAAAAAAAAAAAAAACAGAAATTCAAGTCTTTGAGAATAGATTCTTAATTTCTTAAAAGAAAGGATATCCAAGTACTTTACTCTTTAGTAAGATATATAAAAATTTGCAAGAGTACTCACTTTTTCATCTTCCAGTGTTTTTAGGTTCTCCTGATGATGTTCATTGTTTTGAACATCCATTTGGTTAAAACTTTCGGCTTCACTTAGTTGTCCCGCTAATTGATCCATATATCGTGTGAGATAGGCGATTTCAGTTTGAACTTTTAGATATTCTTGCGCAAGCTAAATAAAAAATTATTTTGTTAATACTTAATAATTAGATATGTAAATTCCAGATGGTCAAACCTCTTTGTGTTGGTTAAATATTTCAACTGATTGTTGACAAGACATGTCAGGTGGTACCGGGTGTAGTTGAGGATCCAACATAAGATAGAAGTTATCTTCCTGCCGAGAAGTTTCGTCTTCAGCTGGACCCGGACGTCTATTGGTTTCTGCAACAAAAAACAGGCCAAAGTCAAGATAATTTATAAAATATAATGAAAAAAGTTATATTTTTAAATTATTCCTTGCAAAAATTTTTGGGATGCTTTGTATTTAAGGGATATCCTAGAAATTTTTACAAGAGATAATTTTTTTTTTAGTGTTTATGTTTTTGGAATTATGAAAAATATTAATACTTAATCGATTATATTCGTTGGGTATTTCAAACTATTCTATGAATTCTTATTTTTTGCGAAGAAAGTATAATGATGCTCAACGAGGAAGAGTTGTTTGGTGTAGCCTTGATGCTGGGAGATGTCCCAAAAGACATGATTCGTGTGGACCTAAATAAGTTTCAAGGAAACGATCATTTTTTTCAAAATAATCAACAAGGTGTTATACAATATACATTACATTATGTAGAATTAAGAAATGTAGTGTGTATTATTTATCAAAATGGAATTTTTTTCTCTTCTTGATATGTTTTTATGGTCATGAATATGGAACGAGCTTAAGGAAGCTGATTACTCGAGTTCATTTGAAGGGACGTAGCTTGAAGCAGAATAGGTACTCACTGAGCACGATCCAGGTGCAGTGGACAGCGTGACAATCGCACATGGCGAAGACTCCCCAAGAAAACCACGGAAGCCCCTCAAATGGCGGGGGCCTCAAGAAGATATATCAGGCGAAGTGACTCAGACGAGAGCACAACAGCGGCTGGCTAAAAATGGCTTGGACCGCGCGAACAACAAGCCAGAGTGCGACTAAACGGGGAAGCTCGAAACCTCGACGGTGAATCATTTTGACCTCTGCCAACCAGCCTGCCTGCCTCGAAAACTTGTTTTTATTTCAGCTTCAACTCGGATCTATTTATATCAACCATTTTAAATAAATAGGGGAAAAGGGGGTGGCTGTATTCTCTCAAACAAAAATAGTCAACTTTCAATTATCAACCACGGAAATGGTAATATCTATGGAAAACATTTGTCAAAACAACATCAACGTTTTTTGCATGAATCGCCAAAAAATTGGATCAAATCCAATCAATTAACAAATTGTTTACATTGTAGTAAAATGAATAATTTCAAGAAAAATTTATTCAGGTGATTGTCCTGAAGTTGTATTTTATTTATATTAAACAGGAAGTAAATTTCAAAATAATAAATATTGCTATCATATTCATAACTGAATGGGTGAATTCTTGAACAGAAAAAATTATTATTAATCTGAATTGGCAATTATAAAGCAATCAATTATGAAGTTCTTTTGATCTTTGAAATTTTAAATACAACTAACAAATAAGTAGTAATATTTAAATAATTATCTATTTCCAATATTTATTTTAAAATTTCCAAGAAAAAAGCGAGTACTTTGAAATAAATAAATAAAGGTAAATGACCAGCTTTCTACTCTTGCTGTATTATTAATAGGACAGATGCAGGCCCGAGAGAGAGAACTCTTGCCTCAGCCTCGTTGCTTAACCCTCACTCAAGGATGTAAACTCAGCAGCCAACATTTGCAAGCCAAGTCAGATCCAATAAAAACAATAGTAAATTCTTTTTTAAAATTTCTTTATTGTCCTAGACTAATTTTCATCATCACGTTGTATTCATCAATGGATATGATATTAATGGAAAATAGAAAGTATAAACCTATTTGGGAAAATTGGAATCAATCAACCTAAAGAATTTTTTTACATTAAATATAGGCCTATATGAATATGTTTTAAAATGTAAAAAGCAGTTTCAGCTCATTCCTAGACTTGCGTTTGAGAGAAACGAAAAAATCGGATTAGTTCTGGCTTATGATCAATTAACGGACCCATGATTAAAGAGAAACATAAGCGATAATCTTGCGAGGGAAAATGGACTAAACGTAAGCTAATTTAACAAATATACGGAAGAGACTAGATCTTGGAAACAGATAAACTAAAAAAAATTGACTAACACTACCTTCCACTAAAAAAGAATCAATAAAAAAATAAATTGTGTATTGTAAGGCTCCAACATCCTGGAAAACAATTTATGTACGCCATGATATTAAGAGTCATCGTCATCGTCGATGAAAATAGGGCCAGCCTCGTCTAATAAAAGAAGTGAAATCAGCCAAATATAAGGAAACTGGAAAAAACCTTTAAAAAAAAATAATCCAAACTTTTTTTTACCGTTAATGGAATCTAATCTCCCCAGGCGAGCGAAATTCGCTCTTTTTACCGACCCTCTCCTATATTGGTTTTTTAATTATTATATACCAATTTTTTTAAGGATTAAGAATGAATCCATGAAAAAATAGAATTTTTTTGTTTATTTTTTTATTTTTAGGGTTTTGAACCTAAAATTCTCATTCGTTCATAAGTGAAACAAAAAAAGAGGAAACAAGATTAAGAAATAAGAAAAGAAAGGTTGTGAATCAAACAAAGCAGTTATTATCCATACAGACATGTAAAGAACTTGAAACATAAAAAATGTTAGAAAAAACATTAATTGGCCTAGCAATAAGAGGGAGTATAGAAGGGGCAACGAACTTTATTAAAAAAATAAATTATTTAAGAGATCATAGAGAAAAGAATAGAGAGAAAAAAAAAGAAATGTGGAAGGGAAAAGAAAGAAAAAGCCAATATTTAGAGCCTTTGTATATGCAACGATTCTGCTCTTTAAAGTCTTCAGGGCTAAATTTAATCAAGAAGATAAGTTACTTTTTTTTTAAATGAATTTTAGATGATAAAAGTCTTAAGATTTAAATTAGTTTGTGTACAGAAATTATTATTATTTTTTTTTTTGGGAAATAAATTATACCAAAAATTCGAAAATTTCAATGGAATTTGCTCCAGCAGTGGCACAAATTTAAATTTGACTAGCATATTTAAATTTCTTCCTTTTAAATTAGAGAAAAGAAGAAGAAGAATAAATTTTAAATTTAATGGATTTTAAACATTTTTTTTTTTTTATTATACAAATATTTGAATAACTTGTCTGGATCGATTACTTGAATAAAAAAAAAAAAAATAAATTCCAAAATAACAAAGCGGATTCAAGCAGACTAATAGGAAACAGAGGAGTTCTTTGAAGAACAAATGTTGGTGCCTGAATGGCTGGCTAGTTAGTATTATGTAGAGTTTTATTTTTAATTCGTGTTTATTAAAGAAAAGAGAGAAATTCGGGAAATTCATTTGTTTACCATTTAGAAATTTTTCTCAGAATATCAGCCTGATATTTTTATTTTTATTTTTTATAATAAAAAAGCGCACCGAGCATTAGAATAATCAAGTTTTTTTTAGGTTAGTAATTTTTTTTTGTATTTGTACATAATTTGGGGACCTTTAATGAAAAAATCTAGGAAATAAATTATATTAAAAAAAAAAAATTAGCTAAATGATTTACATATTTGTCTATATTCGCAATTAAAAATAAAAAAAGACTAGCATATAGGATCAGAAAAATGCCAATCTTAGTTCGGGTAATTCATGGTCGTCATCCACGTACTCACCAGATGTGAGCCGCTGAGTGTAATAAAAAAACATTTTATTGTTTGAAATTATAAAATTATATTTTTTATAAATAATTTCTAATCAATATAACAATTTTAGTAGAGGGAATTAAATACTCCCCTCTCCTTCACCCTTAAATTGGATGTGAACTAATCAATAAAAAAAAAGAAATAAATAAATAGTTCAATATTTTCTTTATGGTAGATTTGTCGTGTACTGTGCCTTCGACTTGAATGAGAAGAAATGAGGCGAGCTGGCGTTATATAGGATTTCCTTTCCCCCTCCTCTTCGCCTTCCCAACTTGTACGACTAATGAGAATGGTTCAGAAGAGATTGACGGGCGTTAAAGATGAATGTGGAATAAATTTTCTCCCCCTGAAAAGGGGTTGAATTCTCTAAAATATCAACCCTCTTAAGGGTTGCATTTTCCTGAATGATCAAGATCAATTTAAATTAAACATATATATATATCACATATATAAAACAAGAAGGCGATGCAACTCCTAACATATCTATCCCCTTAAGGGTTAAGTTTATTGCATTTTTCTGAACAAGTAAGATAAATTCAATGCCAAAATAAAATTAAAAACTTTCTACAACTCCGTTCCCCTGAAATATCTAATATCTTAAAGGTCATGCATTTTTCTAAACATTTCAATTAATTAGTTTAGTTTTTATTTTTATAAACACTAAGATACAAATTAAGATTCTAAAAATTAAAAAAAAAAATTTTCGGTTTAGGCCTATATTCAGCTTCTTCAGGTTAACATACGACAATCGTACAACAATTTTTTATAAATCAATATGGCATTATATGTTTTTGAAGGATTTATTTTTTATTTTTTTGTTATTATAAAGGTATCAAAATCAATTCCTTGTCGACATATTTAAATCATCAGAAAGGAAATTACACATTTGTAAAAATACCTTTATAATAATAAAAAAATTAAAAAAAATTTATAAACATATATATATATATATATTGATATGTGGTCAACAAAAATAATTTTGTTTTTTTAAATTTGTGTATTTTTATTTTATGTCGTGATGTTTATAAAAATAAAAACTAATAAACTATGAATTATTCTTCTCACACCAATTAATCCACATTGAACAATAAAAGAAACTCTAAAAAGAAATTCTTAAAAAAAAAATTAAATTTTATAAGTATATCGATTTTTGTCTGAATAATAATAATATATTTAAAAAAAAAGTTGTTTGTTTAATGAATATATAAATTTGACATTTATTTGAATGAATTGTTTTAGGTAGATGCCATATTTAAAATTAAATTTATAAATTAAAAGTTTACTCTTTAATTAATGATGATTTTGATTTTATCTCAGATTGTTTTATTTTGTTATTTTGAATAAAACAACGTCTACTGTATTATTATAAATTAATTAATTTAAAAAAAGCACGCATTGGTGTATTTATATCAACGAGTTGAAAAAAATGAATGAATTAAATAAATAATTCATAATGAATTCATTCATAATTCATAGCTATTATTCCAGCGGTGAAGGGAGGAAGAATCCTCTTTACTTCGGAAGTAAAAGAATTTCTATTATTACCATGCTTATTTTGAAATACTAAAATAATTAACAATAAATGGATTCTAATTGTATGTTCAATAAGAAAAATAGTTAAACATTTGATTCAATTTGATGTCTAAACAATAAGACCGTTCTATGATTTAAATTTTAAATGAAAATATTTATGCAAATTAAAAAAACATATCGTACCTGGAAAATGATGTAACATTTCTTCAAATGGACGATAATTATTATTATTCGAGCCTTCATATAAACATAGAGTTGCAAATTTATCGGAATCGCCAAGAGTTCTCCAATCTTCCTAA
>JAAAKE020016305.1:0-10583 GCA_010014785.2 Anisolabis maritima
ATGACAAACAAATGCATGTGTATATATTATATACACATGCATTTGTTTGTCATCGACTATTATAAATATATTTGTATGGAAATCATTGTTCACCTTAAATTGTAACATTATTTTTGTCCTGATGATGAGCGCAATGCGCTTTCGAAACGTCGACGAGCATAAATAGTAAAAAAAAAAAAATATATTTAAAAGAAAACTATCATTTTTCTTCATTCCAAATGAAATTTAAAATGTTAAAATTAAAAGACTAACTACAATACTATACCAGACACTACAAGTATGTTTCTTTTGGTGGATAAGCCTTCTATACTTCTCTTTTGAGTGAGATAATATATATATATTCTTTTGAGTGAGATAATATATATATATTCTCTTTTGAGTGAGATAATATATAGCATTGGTAACATTGAGTTGGCAAAAAAAATCCATAATCTTCTTAGCAGTGAGTGACCCTTTCTATTGTGTGAGTATGAATGAGAGTAGAGAAAGAGCGTGACTGGATGAGACATTATGCCCTTATTTTAGGATTTACTTCCACTATCTATCTTTTTCGGGCTGGATATTATTTAAATAATAAAATCACTTTAAGTGAAAAAGACGATAGAATTAGAGTGATAAACGGATCTAATGAAAGAAAAAACTCTAAGCAAATTAAATATAAAGTTTTATATTTACATATTGTTTACAGTCACTCCTTCTCTTGTTCTAAATAATAAATAATAAAATTAGGTAGGAAAGGGTGTATTTAATATTTTAAAACAGGATTAAATAATGCTGTTACTACATCTTTAAAGAGTAATCATTGGTTCCTAAAAATATCTTAAAATAATAACTAATTAGAGAAGCCATTTTCCCTGACATGGTTATTTTTTGTATAATGATCCCTTATTAAAGAATTCCAATCTTGAAAAAAAATAAAGTTTACAATAACCAAACAACAACAAATAGCGGAATAATCAAAACTCTCTATATGTTTCGTTAACTTCTAACCAGTCGACAAGTGTGATTGATGAGCACGGAAATCTGATGTGACAGATAAGCAAATTTTAGAGTTAGTTAGATGGAAAATAAATGTATTTCCTTTTGAAAAAAAGGCAATGATGTCGATTCATTTGAAAATATTGAGATGATAATTAAAGGTCAAAAAAATATTGATTCTGCCTGTAGGGAGAGAGAGGGAGGGAATCACTCTGGATTTTTTAGAGATGAAAGAAAAAAAACAAGTCCATATTTTACCTTGAATACAATCAACTGTCAGGATTTTTTAAAAAGAACATCGTTATTTTCCACAAATAATAATATTCTTTGTCAATTTATATTATATTTTAAAATCGGCATTAACAAAAGTAATTTTTCATTTTATTCAAGACTAACAAATATAATAATAGCTAGGCCTCACAATTTATATATATATAAAGAAAATGGTAAACAGAAATAATCTATAAATCTTTAAAGTATAATTTTTAAATAATTATCATCGTTAATTTGTAAATAATAAATAATCCAGGAATGGTATTTACTCACACTGTAGAAGTGAAGTGCTCCCGTCTAATCCTCCTCCACTATTTTTATTAAACTACTTAAATATAAATATATTATAAATCAATCTATTTTTAAAATTAATAAATTTAAAGGGATTCAATACAAAAATATTAATAAATATTCTCGTACTTCCCCTCGCTCTCCACTCTATGACTTTGCTTTCTCACACATTTCTCCAGGCTCCACACCTTATGTGGCTAAATCCTTATATTTGTATGTTTATGTATATACAATGTATTTATGGCTACATATGTTATACCCTTTTCATAATTATAATTATACACTCATGTATAATCATATAAATTATAATCATTTATTCATTATTTTATTTCTATTGTTACCCTAGTTATTTTTACTATATATTTACGGGTATATTTATGTTTTTATACCTTCACTTACCTACCTCTATTCTTGTAACGCCTACCTTTCTATATACTTCACACTATTTCTATTTATATCCCTTCCTCATATGCGCATAACAATGTTCTGCAAAGCTGGCCACATTAATTTGTAAATATTATCAAGAGAAAATTAAATGGCACGCCTTTTATACTAGACGAATTGAAAGAAAGTAAACACTTACTTAAAATTCATTTGGATATTCTGAACTTAAACAATAATAATAAATAGGATTGATTGGGTGACAAAAATAATTCCACATCTTATTTATATCCTCATTTTTATAAGACGGTAAAATATAGGTACTGGGAGACTTTATCTATCAAAATTGTGATCTTTGTTATATACTTCATTCATAGCTTGGAAATTTGTAGTTTTACTAATGTAAATCAGAATTAAGTTAAAATTATGTCAATAACAAATAAGATATTTTTTGAGAATTAATAGACTTTGGAGAGCACTTGTTGTTAGATCAATCCATATTTAATTTATTAAAATTTATTATTAAATACTAGAGAAATTTTATTAGCTTAAGCAGGATCTGAACCTATGGTCCCTTAATTGTGTGATAAGAATCTTTAACTACACTGGCTCTATGAAAGAAAATGGCTTTTAATATCAAAATTAGTTTTTAAGTTTATTTGTTTGGTTAGAAAACAAAAAACGTTCCGTGTATTCTTTATAAAAATGATAACAGAAACAATTCCTCTAAACTCAAACAAGATGGAGACTTATTATTATTTGTGGAAAGAGGGAAAGTCTGCCCAGTCAATTTGTTGAAACCCCTAGTGGTAGGCAACAAAATTGACTTTATGGATATGTTATTGCCATTAGCCATTTAATTATATTTAATAAGATAGCAACATTCATATAAGAATTAATTTTTATTTAAAAATTTTTATGCAAACAACCACATAACTCTTCCAGCTCAATAGACATTAATTTTTTTTCTAAAATATATATCAATCATATTATTTTGTATATCAACATAGACCAACCTGATTAATTATTTAATCATTTTGAAATTTTATTTAAATTTGAATACATTTTGAGGAAATTAATTTATAATAACAAGGATTAAAGTAGATATTCCAAAATATGTGTACGTAAAGAGTTTAAGATAGTTCGAAATATTTCTCTCATTTTCTCTCCTTAATAATCTCTTATCAAATCCACCTAATAACTCAAAGAAAGTTAATTTAGTTGCGGAAAAAATTATGGAAAACTCTTCAAAGAAATGAAAGTTTATTATTAAAAGTGAATCGATTTTATATAATAAAACGAATGTAAAAGATAAACAGAAAAGAGAAGGATTAAATTTGAGTGCATTTTTAATTCCTTTAAGAAGAATGAGATACTTTAATTCCCCCAAAGGAAGAGATTTGTTTCACGTTCGAAGGGTTAACCTATGATTAGGCTTCGGACCTTCGACAATGTAATAGGATCCTCTGGAATAAACGCAATGGAATCTCAACCAGCCTAATCATAAAATATTATCAAGCACAAAATTAAATGGTACAACAAAAGTTTATCCGAATCCAAAGAAGCATTTATTGATTCATATTGGTAGCTAGTAAATGTGTGTAAGATAAAGAAAATAAATTTTTGACCTAATCTACTATAGCCAAAAGTGGATGTAATGAATATAGGTCCGCATGCTGGAGTGTAAGGGCTACAGAGGCCACACGGTCCACAAGAGCTACTGGGACCACAACAAAGTTTACATCTGGGGGAGAGTGGGAAATATTCTTGTTTCTTATTCGCCGATTGAAGCAGACACGTTTTGAAATTGTAGAAATAATATATATATGTTCAAATTAAAAAATATATTAAAATTGTTCCACCCCTTGGTGCTGAGGTAGAGGTCTAGCCTCATGTAACAAAGTTCAGTGGTTCGCTTCCAATCCTGAGCGACAAAAATTTATTTATATTAATATGGCTACAATTACTATAAGTAAATAATGACAGAGCCTAATTTGCCTCAGATGCCGAAATAGACTATAAAAAAAAATCTTCCACAAAGATATTTTTTTATTGAGCTGCAACAGCATATCACACAATTTCCTTACCTTTGCTAAGAGAAAGTTGTGTCATATACTGTCATCACACCAGTTTTTTTATTGTACGTGTTCTTTAATAAATTAATAATTAATACTTATACTTTGTATTATCAGCACATGAATGTAAGAATAATTTATTTAAACAAAAATTATTATAAAATAACAAAGTCTAGATTGTCAGCAAAAGTGGTAAAACAGGAGAGTTAAAACAGTTTTTTCTAACTGCATCTGCCATTTAGACTCTGAACGTATTTATTTAAATTAATTGGTAGTCAATATAATTTAAATAAATTTTATCGGTCAGGACGGGAAGTGAGTCATTGACAAATAACCGACGATTAGATATATTATTCCCACAAATGTTTAGTGATAAATTTTAACAATTTTTACAATTGTTCTTTTATATAATTGTATTTTTTATAATGAATATTCTTGGATTTTATAGGGTATTTTGTAAATGTAGCTTGAGCTCCTGAAAAACCGTAAAATAAAAAAAAAAATATTTTATTAAGTACAAAGCACGAATAAATTGTGTTAACTTTTTAATAACATTTACATGGTTTAAAAAAATTACTTACTGGTCCTCACATTATTAATTCAATTTGGTCTCGAACAATCTAAGACCAACCAGATCAACATTAATCATATAAGACTAAAGCCATCTATCGACATTCATAAAAATTATATTTTGTTACTTGTTAACGATATTCAATAATACTTTCTTTTTATATAATGACCCTTTGTTTATAATTTATTCAACAGAGAGGGGGTAGAGGCACCGGGAATGGGTCAGATAACCCAAAACCGGCGATAGGGAATGGTGTGTGTCATCAGTGCACGATACACCAGGGGTAACCAACCGGGGAATTATTTTTTTGTTAGGATTGAGGGTTTTTAAGCATTTAATTTAAGGATTTTCCCTCAAAAAAAAAAAAAAAAAATTATAATTTATTGATAATCATTACTTTTTGTTCAATTAAATATGGATAAATTCTTCGAATTCAAAGAGATAAAAGTCCATATTTATCAGAAAGGAAGCAAGGAGTTTCCATCAATACGAGCCAGAAAAAAATGTATTCAAAAGAATTATGTAAATAAAAAAGTGATGATAATTACTTAAAAATCATGAATATTGAATTTATTATATAGGATATTCTTTCAAGGTCAATCTTTTATTTAAATAGACAAATTGATAATAAGCAAGATGACGATAATAAAATTTTAAATTAAAGGACACTTAATTTAAAAACTATTATAATAGCTATTTCTCTTTTTATAATGATAAGTATATATCTTGGTTGGTTGGTAAAATCGTATAGATTTTTAAAAAATACCAACCTTCAAACGATATGTGTCAAAATTTCATGACAATCCGACCATTAGTTTACAATTTACAGTGGTTTTAGTGACGCTACTTTGACAATGCACCGTGTCACACGTCGTTGACTACGATGGATTGAATGAATTGAAGTTCGTATTGCTTCCCCATCCACCGTATTCTTCGGATCTGGCTCACAGCGAATACTACCTGTTCGCAGACCTCAAAAAAATCCTCCAGGGAGATTTGCGTCAAATGCTCAAGTCATAGCCGCAACAAACGCCTATTTTGTGTCCAAAGATAAATCGTTCTACAAAAAAGGCATCGAAATGAATGAAGCGTTGGAATGAATATGAATTGAAGGAGACAATGTTGATGAATAAAGTCGAATTTTGCAAAAAAAAATGTTTTTTTAGTAGTTAGCCTCGGGACTTTTTGAATGATATGTTAAGCCATAGATGGTTCTCTATTATAATATATATATATATATATATTTCCAATAAAACTATAATAATATAATCTCCTAAAATATTTGCGCACTATTATGTACACCTACATACCAAAGCTTACAATTTCTAAGGACGTTTTTTAATCGCATTGTGAGATAATTTTTATTTCAAAGAATAATCCCTTGGTTTATTTGTTTGATAATGGATTAATTTTGCCAACTTATGTCCAAAGTTTTTGACAAGCAAACTGCTTGTTTGTTTATTTCATTGAATTAACAAAGGAGAAAATAATATATATAAGATTCTGGTTGTATAATAAATATTTTTTATTGAAAAATATTGATTATATTCTGGAATTTTATCAAAAAAAAAAAAAAAAAATAGGCTTACAGCAGAATAAAAAATACTTCTGCTCCTAAAATTATGAGATGGGAAAAATTATATAGGTATGGAAGCAGTTGAAGCTGTTATATTGATTGACAAATTATTTTTTGGTTGAGTAAAAAGTCAAAAATATTTGCTACTCTCCTTGAGATATTTTTTTTTAGTATTTTCAACCTCTGAAGACATATAATGTTAAACATTAAACAATTCAATTATTTATTATTTTTGAAATAAATTATCCAGGCTTATTTATTTAGATCAATTGGTATCCAATTGCTTTAATTAAATTTTGATCGGATTTGCCTGGGATCCGAACCCACATCCTTTGGATTTGAAGATTTTCAATATTATCAAGTCAGTATCTCAAATCAGTCGGAGAGATAGGTTCGGCCAAACAATCATAATATTAAACAAAAGAGCCGCAGAAAAAAGTTTACATAATTTGGTTTGTGAAATATGAATTTAAAAATAATTTGAAAGTAATGGTTTAATTAATAAGCAAATTATATTTATTTTTTTAAGATGTTGGCGGTGTGTTTATATCTGATTAGAATATTTTATAAAAAAGAAAATTATTAGAATATAGAATATAGAACATAGAATGGGCAATTCTACAAATACTTCTAGAGATCTTGTTTCTTTATTTTTACCCATTTAAAAAGATTTTATTGTTATTTCTTTCCCTTGTCAAAAAGTCAAAAAGATGGATTCTAACAACAATTGATCAATTATAAATGATAATGAATGCTTATGGTGGGGAAAGGAAGGGAGGGATTGAATATATTAAAATTATTATAATAAATAAAAATATTAATTTAAAAAAATCTATAATTCTATTCTTGTTTTTATCAAAATCTCAAGCCAATTGGTAAGCAAAAAAAAAAAAAATTTAACTAAGTTACTATGAACTTTGAAAAAAAAAAATTAATATTTAAGATTAATACTATTAATAATAAAATTTTATCTATTAGTTGGTCTCTATTTAAATCTAGTGAACAAAAAATTTTACCAAAAAACTTATTAAAAATATTAATAAAAAAGAAAAAAAACTAAAAAAAAGTATATCAATGAAATACTAATATCCGTTGGCTGATTTTAACCAAAGGTGCAAGCCATGAATATTTTTTCATTTTTGAGAAATCTTGTTCACACACGCAAAATACACACACACAAGCCATTTTGGGAGCCTTATTTTAGAGTCAGGGGACCTCAAAACGTGTATTTCTTTTCAAATTATATACTATATCGATTTTTTTTCTACTTTCTCAATATATATTACATATATTGGTAATAAAAATAAAAATATGTATAAAGGGTTACTATAGAAATTATAAGAATTTAAAAAAATATAAAAAACTGGCAGGATAAGTTTGGACCTCTAAAGATGGGCTGTATGGCTAATATATAAATACACATTAGAAAGAAATTTTTTAATTGTCTATTATTGCATGTGATAATATCAAATTTAAATTATTATAATCTAGTAACTTCTTTTCTATTTAAAAAACATAATAAATCTTAAACGAAGTTTTGCTATTATCATTAGGAAAATGAAATAATTATAATAAAACAAAACATCGATGACAGATAAATATACCTTAAGAAGCAGATGAATAGGCGGACTGATGCTGGGTCGTTTTTTCTCGTGCTGGCAGAGACAGGCGTTGAGCCAGGGCATGACGGTTAGACAGGTGGTCCAGAGGCTGGCTATTGCGGACAGATCACTGGCACAATATCACAAGCATCACTAAAGTCACTCTTATGACACAAGAGTTGATGAGCAGCAGAGTACCGCACGCGTCCACTGCTCGGCGCAGACTGAGCGCTCAGCTGGCGCCCGGCTGCATAGTCGCCGGCTCAGCAGCGCCGACGTCGCCACCACCGCCGCTGCCGCCCCCACAGCCTGCGGACAATACGCCACTGCTATACACTCGCTTATTCTTCCAAAAAGTTATAAAAGTCATTATATTTGGATATAATGGAAAATAAAACAGGAATTACTATATAAATCTCGTTTGAAAAATTTGAATTAAAATAAAAAATTACAAGAAAGAATATTATCATCATCATATTTATATATTAAAAAATGTGCTTGTGAACATGAATCCAGCAAAGTAAAATTTGCAATATTTGGTGCGGACCACGTATTAAAGAGAGTTAAAATGACCATATCTCTAATAATGTTGAACCGATCTTCATCAGCATAAAATAATATCCTATATTGGAAAATATTTTTAGTAAATTTCAAAGGAGGATAAAAATTGCTTGCTCACATGATTTATGTGTCAGTAGTTCAGTCCCGGCATGAGGGTAAAACAATTAAATTATATTGGCTACTAATTAATATAAATAAATATGGAACTGTAACTGTTATGGTACTATTATATAAAATGTAATAGCCTCTGATGACGAAAAGAAAAAAAAATTAAAAACATCTAGGAATGCGCAAAGCTGCATTGCCGTAAATCTGCGTTAGGAATATGGAATTGATCACTTGCCTCCTTGCTCGATTCGTTCGCAACTGTTTCAGAATAATAGTGTAGATTCAAAGATATTGGTATTCGAATCTAAAGTAAAAATAGTGTTATAAAAATTTCAGACTTATGACGCCGATGAATTTATATATTCATCTCTTTTATCGAATGGTGGGCTCGCATTTTGTGCATTTTTTACAATGACGTGACAAGTTCAAACTTAAAAAACTAATGTAACACTGATGATGGCGCATGTCATATGAGCCGAAATATTTGTTATAAAGGTTATTATTATATAAAAAAGGCTGGTTTTATTATCTCCTCTCTTTTAAATCAAGAAGATAATATTACAAAATATCGTTTAAAACCCTCTCAAGTCAGGAAAGCATTACCAAAAATAAAAAACCATGGTATGTAAATTTAATTTATATATGTTTTGTTTGAATTTTAATGATATAATAATTTAAGGTCTTTTTATTACTTTTTCCCTATAATCAAAATAAATCATAAAATCTATAAAACATTATAATCCGAAAATATTTGCCATGATAGACTGTGATTGGTTATAAGACGTTGCAATCATAGGCTGCGAACAGAGTTTGACATTTATTTCTAAAAATGAGGTTAGATTAACAAAAAAAAAAAAAGAAAAAGAAAAAGAGAAGGGCTTAATGGCGATAACTATAATATGATTTTTTTGTTGATGACGGCTACTAGCTTTCTAACCCTCAGATTCTGTACCACATAATTCCGGCGTTCTTCTTTATCCCCTCTCTTCACCTGTACTCTAATAATAATTTAAAAAAATGAAAATATACATTTACGTTTTTTATTAATACATATTTAATCCTATTCCAATTTTCCCAATAAATTTAATGAGAATTTTATTATCCATGTATTGATTTAAAAATAGGCAAATATTTAAATTAAAATATATATTTTTTAAAGGCTTAGCATTGAAATATACCATTTTTTTGCAGAACAAAAAGTATTTTATTATGATTTATAATCCAAGAGTGAACATAAGCGCGCTAGGATAATTTGTCTGTCCCTCCCTTTGTATGTTAAATAAAATACGACGCCAGAAAAATCCGGGATAAAATAGTAGAGAGGCTTAAAGATTTAAAGGAGCACAGAGATAAATCCCAGAGACAAAATCTCGAAGCTACTTAATTATTTTATGGTAAGATTAATTGACTCTCTGTTAAAGTGAATATTTAGGTATTTTTACTAATTTCAAAAATTATTTAAATTTTACTAGCGTAAAAAAAATGGAAATTTTATGTATCGTACGATATTCTCTTTCTCTATTTTATATTTCTTTTCATTTAGATGAATGGGTTAAATAGAGAAAATTTTTTATTTTTTTCTTGTTTCAAAATTTTTTAAAATTTCTTCTCGATTTTTATCTAAAAGAAAGAAAAAGCAATTCTAATAAAAATATTTTTAAAAAATGGACATATTTTTTACTTTTGGCATCGGCTATATTGAGGAAAAGACGATAAGTACTGTATGTAAAGTAAAACGACTATATAATGACAATAAACGTTAACACTATATTTATTTAAATTAATTGGTAACTAATATACATTTTAATGCCTAAAATGGAGGGTAGTCCTGTCTCTTAGATCAAGTCTTACCTCTGCTCTAAGGAATAAGTTGTAGAATGTTTTTTTGACATCTGAAACTATGTAGGCTGTAAATAATTTTAAATTTAATTATTTATGACTATACAATTATATAGTCATATTTTTTATACCAAATGGATTAAATCAATTATTACATTTTTAAGGTTTTCCATATTTACAATCTCAATACCGCTTTCCTCTCGAGCATTGGGGGGGGGGGGGGGGGGGGGAGTTGAATTTGGGGAGTTGGGGGGGGTGGAGGGGTGTTTTTTGGGGGGGTGGTGGGGGGGGGGGGGGGGGGGGGGGGGTGTGGGGGGTGGTAGGGTGAT
>JAAAKE020016316.1:0-10582 GCA_010014785.2 Anisolabis maritima
GAAAATTACGAAATTCTCACCCCAAGACTTTTATTATGTGTTAGATTTAAAAAAAAAAAAAAAAAAAAAAACTAGTGTTTAATTTGATTTTACTCGGATGTTTCGCTCCAGACTTTTTTTTATATTTTGTAAATTAAGATTTTATTATGTGATGTCACAAAAGTGACTACTTAGGTTAACACGTATGCATAATTTAACCAGTTATAAAAAGCTTCTTAGCAAAGTAACTACATAAAAAAAGTACATCAAAAATTAATTTATAAAATGAAAAATATTCTTAATAAATTAACATTCATATTATTAAAATTTTTCCAAATCAAATAATTTTACCCCCTCCGTGGTTGAGAGGTTAAATATACTAACATTGTTAATATTAATAACCTTCAAAGCCAAGGGATGAGGGTTCGGATCTCAGACAGTCCGATGAAAATTTATTATAATTTGGATGTCAATTGATGTAAATAAATAATATGTTATGTCTGGGTAATACGTTTCGCAACTAGACTATATTTGAAATTGTTTAAAGTCTATATGGCCTCAGATGCCGAAGATAATACAAAAATTTCCAATATATTATTTTCTATGGACAGAAAACTTTGCCTTAAATTTTTAAATTTCTTCATTTATTTCGTCTTTTGCTTGAACTGAGTTTTTTTTTTTTTTTTAATCTAGTCAAAGAATGAATTTGGAGCTGTATTTTTCCATTTAATTTTTATTGTATTGTAGAATTTCAAATTCAACGATAGATGGGGGAATGCAAACTTGGGGTAGAGCTAGAGGTAGAGAGGGGTAGATGGTAGAGCTGCAATTGTGTTACCACCTGTTCAAAATATTTACTGAAAATTAGGAACAAAAAAAAATAATTTTTCGTGTGATTGCTTTAAAGTTTTTAGGTGGTACATTAAAGCTATCAAAGGAGCTCTGAAGCACTATGCCCTATTCACTAAATGCAAATAAAATTGCATTGAAATATAAATTAAATAAAGAAAATTGATAACAAAAAAATTAATGAAAAATTGCAAAAATTTAATAAATTTATTTAATCTCCTCACAATCACTCCCCAAAATCATATATAGCGAGTATTTTATGATTGAAGTCGCTTTTCATGATCTAAGGGTCCTAAGTGATGAAATTTATTTAAAACATATTGGATGTGGAGGGATTACTTGTATTTGGGTCAGATGCCGAAAGACATTATGATATGATGATTAAATTTATAAATTCAATAATAACACACGTTTCCATTGAATGTTATTTAATAATCCTTACATTGACAATCATGAACGTAATTATCATAAATTTCAGAGCGGATTTCTTTCAAATTACTGACAACTAAGATATCAATTAATTTAAATTTAATTAAATTTTCATTTCTGAAATTGAATTTTTTTTTATCAATATTCCCATTGAGTTAGGACGTTAGCGTTGGCGTTGCTGCGTTCTCTATAATAAGCTTGTCAAATTTACAAAGTAATCTCTGGTCGCTGATGTAAAACGGCTCTCGCTGCCTTTTAGTGCTTCAAACGATACCAAGAATGATTTCCTTGCCTTTGTGGAAACTTGCCTTTCGCCACCTCACCTCCTACATTTTCAAGTGTTTCAATTAAATAAAAGACATTTCAAGGGGTGTGTATTGCCTCGACGCTTTTAGTTTTATGACGCGTGAACTCTAAATGACGAGTCTAATGAAGCAGCCGATGCTCTCTCGCTTTGAACATTTTCATACACACAAGTCGAACAGGTGAAAATCTATTGAAATAGAATTAAATTAAATAAAATGAAATTGTTTTTTTTTTTTTTTAATCAAGATGAATAAGAATAATAATTATCAAAAGGGGGACTGAGGGAGGGGAAGGGTAGTTTGTCACATTTTGATCTGATTTTCGTAAACCACCATCAATTTTTTATACCAATTGGTATCCATTAGTTTTATCAGATAACATTTTTCAGAGTACCTTCGGAATTTGAATAAATACCAAATTAATATAAATGAAAATTAACTTTTAAATAAAATAAATACATACTCACTAGCACCTAATGATACTGAAAAACCAAAAACATTATTTTTGTTTCAACTCGATATAATAGTATATTACTAATAACAAGTAGTAATAATTCTAAAGACAGAATTCCGATTATTTGGTCATCTCTAATTAATTCAAATGGCCCCTCAAGTCTTCTGATCGAAAAGCTCTCTTAGCCCTAACCATCTCTGAATAAACTTGTCATCAAGCCTAAAATCTTGAATTATTCATCGGGCTTATTATCGAGCCTGCGACATGAATGCAATTGCGCATGCATACATAAATACAAGTACATAGATCACTGGCTACAAAAAACATTGCATGCAACGTAGCAACCATTCATCTTGCCACCGGATAGGGGTCCAGGTGTCGGCCTTGTTGATGCTGTTGTTACGCTAGATGGATGTTTTTGTAGACATAACGTGGGAGAGTTGGAACGGGTTCTTTTTTCACGCAGATGTTTCAACAAGTATCAAGGGGAAAATTGCAAAGCAATTTTAAAATTGATTTTTATTATGACTCTAAAAATAATATATTCAGGTATATGTAATTAAATTAGGACCTGTCTTATGTTGGTATTGGTTCGGAATAAATGATTAATCTCTCAACATTTCGATTATATCCTGTCCTTTGGTGGACGTTCTAAAGGTCAATGGTTCGCTTCCCGTCTTGAGTAAGAAAAATATGTTTAAATTATATTGGCTAACAATTAATTTAAATAAATAAGAACTGAGTTTAAATGGCATCAGAAAAAGTATATATATTACTGTTTAAGTCAATTTTTCTCTTTCTATTTTGATGCTTTCAGGTATTTTAAAAAATATTTTATTTTTTTCACACATGAGCCATATTCACTTTTAAAACAATTCAATTTTTTATACCAATTTGGTATCCATTAGTTTTATCAAATAGGCTGGGAATCCGAACCCTACTCTTTGCAATTGATCAGACTATGGCCAGCCAGGTAGATGTAGGACAAGAGAAAATAAAAGACCGAGAGATTAGGCCAATTATTTTGCCTAGGAGAAGATCATGTCAGATAAGAAATAATTTTAACTTCTACTGATTTAGGACCGAAACGTCGTTCTAGTTCTAGATTATATTGACCTGATCTCTCTGGACAAAGTCACCAAGATGGGGGCAAATTTTATTAATGAACAGTCACCCTCCAAGTATTGATGAATCGTCGGTCGTCGAGATGCAAAACGGCCTGTTCTCTACTGTACTGTTTTTTCCTCCTCCCGCCGAAAAAAAATATAGCGGAGTCACTTTATTTGAATTTATCATCTCGAACTCATTCACATATCAAATTTATATTTTATAATAATTATAGAAATTTTATTAAAAACTTTTGCTTCTTTCCCGACTCGTTTCAAAATTTTATTAATTTTTAAAAATTTTCTGATTAATTATTATTTATTTCTAATAGTTTAGTAGTAATAGAATTTTTTTTAATTTCAAAATTAATATTTCCCACCTATATGAGAAACTATTCTTAAAAAATTTAACTAGAACTTCTTAAGAAGTCCGTCTCTGCGATTTAGTGGCTAGCACGCCTGATTCCTCGAAAGAAGTCTCTAAGAGAATTTTTCTCATGGAATACGGACTTCACCCTTTCTCATGAGCAAAAATGGGAAGTTCCTTGAGATAATATATAGCGATCCCGGCTTTGTATTTCAGGTGGATCTAACTCGTACCACATCTCAGAAGTGGATGCACCGCAAATGAATAAATTTCGATTATCATATTAATTTGAATTTTCCAAATCGCTTTTTATTAGTATACGTCAGAGAGTTGAATGAGTTTGCTGGAATAGTTATACTTATAAAAAAACATCTTTTAATTTTGAGAGGGAGGCTTTGTTATTAATTTAGAGTGGAGTTCGTCTCGGAACAAAGACGATATATGTCCTCTCTCTTTGTGACATTATCTCAATTTAATTAAAGTTGCTGGTGTGCAAAGCAATGCGAATAATTCACCATTTCAAACTTTTTTAATATTTAAATTAGAGAAAAAAAAAAAAAAACATTTAAAAGAGTGTATTTAATATAGGCAAAAATAACAAATTCAGGATTACCGGGTGCAGCCAGGTGAGAAATAAAAATAAATTTGTTGTCAAAGTTTCACTCCTCCTGTCACTTAACATGTAGTCAATTTTTATAATTGATCGGTATCATAGTTGCATTGATTAGAGATAGTAAAGAATTCATTAATTTTATATTATTTTAATATTCTAGATCAGATGTTTTCAAAATGCGAGAGTGGCTTACAAGGGCGCCTCTAAATTTTTTTTTATTTTAGCCAAAATTTTAGATTTCAGTGGTACCTCGGTATACGTCTGCTTTGGAATACGTCCAATTCGGAATACGTTCTGTTTGGGCGTGACAAATTTTGCTCGGCATACGACTTCTGTTCTATATAAGAAATAAATTTTTTGTGTGAATTTTGCGTCATTTTTAAATAATTGTCTCAGAGAAAAAATTAAATTAATAATCAATTATTCGGAGTTGATTAATCATTTTTACATTACTTCTTATGGGAAAGGTTGGTTTAGTATAATCTATTCGGTAAAAGTCCAAACATCAGGAACGAATTAAGATCGTATACCGAGGTACCATTGTATTATATTAGGGAATTGAAGGTTTACCTAAAAATATTATTAGATTTTAAATTAAGAGTATAATAGGGGTTATACTCAAATTTTTGTGAATGTCACACAAAATTCCTAATAACCTAGGGGCGCCGTGAAAAAGTTGAGGGTTCAAAGGGCGTCTTAACTTAAAAAGTTTGGGAAACCCTGTATTAGACTAATTTTTTTGATTTCTATTATATTTTAATTGCTTATGTAAATGTAATATATAAATAAAATAGAAATTAATTATAATTTTTAACAAGGATAAATTATTATTTCCAATTTTAGAATTTATGGTGGGGGGTAAAGCATGAATATTTTCACTTGGCTAATTAACATTAAAATTTTCCTTATATCTTCGAGTAGAGTCAACTCTTGTTTCATAATCCATGTATCCGAGGCTCTCTCCCCGTCCTGAGTGCAAAAATTTATTTAAATAATATTGGTTATTTCCTATTTTACTTATTTATTATATTTACACAATAAGCAATTTGTTATTTTAAATAAATAAGGTTCCATAGCTGACAAACTTAAATTTAGAGTTAACGTTTATTTGGTCTCAAATTCCAAAAAAACTAAAAATAATAATTTTTATTTATTTCTATATTGTTTGAAAGATCTGTTTATTACTTTTTAAAAATGCAAAAGGCAAGCAATTGGGAAATGGCCCAGGGCTATCTATCCCTTAAATAAATAAAAATTCAAACAAAATAAAACTAGAATTTTGATTTAAGTTATTGTATTTATTTCTTTTAATCAACTTTTGGAGCAACAGCCACCAAGATCGTTAGTATTAAAAAAGGCCAAGCACTGCTGAGTCTTGGGTGACCCTGACAACAAGAGGGGATGACATCCGCTGGTAGTCAGCGATATTTAATCATTTAAAATCATACATATGTAAATTGTAAAACTATAAATGACATCTGGAGCCGAAAAAGAGTTGAAAAAAATGTTGGTCCATGTCATCAAACACGAGTTCCAACTTATTGATTACTGGAGATGATGAGATGTGGCTGAGCGGGGACACTCTAGGAAGATGAGATAGGAAATTAAATAAAAATCTTATTTATTTATTTTTTAATTGTCGCCGATCCCGCCGAGGAGTCGTCATAAAAAATATGAAAATGCAGCATGTAATTTTAAAAATGACATCCAGGCCCCAAGTTCACTTTACGAAAACATTTTAAAATTCATTAGAATTTAATAAATATTTATATTTAAATATAAATATTAATAAAAAGAAAAAAATATTTATCTTTTTTAAGCTCTAGTCATCATTAATTTTATATTTTTTTTTTTTTGTATTTTTATTTTTCTTTACGGCTACGGCACTTGAGGCCATTTAAAATTAATTATAAAAAGGAAAAAGAAAAATCATTTTTAATTTTATTTTATGTGAGAAGGCCATAGCCATAGCCATAGCAATAGTGAGGAAAATTACATGCTACTAAAGAAAATTATATTATTGCAATTTAATTATAAATATAAGTATTGAATTGTCCTGATGAAGGACACAATTTGTGTCCGAAACGATGACAATTAAAAACGATTTTTATTATTAACCTCATCTTCCTAGAATTTAGTGATTACACTTGATCAGTTTTTATTAATAAATTTCAAAAAAAAAAATTCATATAAATCTTATTTTAAGGAATTTTTTTTAATTTTCCAAAAATTACACGCATATTATTTTTTAGTTGGTTATGTTCTGGTCCCATCAGTTTTTTTACATTGATTTCTCATTTTGATTAAAATAAACCTTCATTGATACAATCACATCTTACTGATTAATTAATTAATTAATTTTCAACACTGCTATATACTTAAATGCCTAAAAATAATGCACCTGGTTTTAGTTGGTGTGATCGGCTTTCTCTTGTTGTAATCAATAAATGGGCTCACTTTGATGTCGAAATGACCTCAAGTGGGCGGAGCCCCTCCCTGGCCAAATATTGTTCTATTTGTCCAACCCACTTTGTAGGCATCAAAAATTGAGTTGATAAACAATATCCAATCACAAATATATTATTATCGTGATCAAATTCTAGGTATTTTTTTTTTTTATAGGAAAATTAAATAATATCATATTTCTTTTTTGTTTTAATGGATCAAAAAGGCGCAAAGGTTATATATTAAAAAAATAATTCGAGAGTTTTTTCAAAAGGTGAATTTTTTCTGATTCATAATTATATGATATATTTTATAAAACGTATTATATAATTATAAATAAATTGCTCTTTGAAGTCTGATGAGGGGTGTACAAAAGCAACAATGAAACAAAGCCGAAATGAGACGTTTCGGACAAAGTTTATTCGTAATCATCAGTCACTTAGTAAGATGTGTGCAATTATGCCCCAAATTGCCATAGATAATCTTGCATGATGCACAACAATGCATATATATTTTATTTAATGAAAAAATCCTTCATATTAATATTTTTTTAGACTAAAGCCTGATAAATAAATAATGTGACCAACCGTACTTGTTATTCTTTCGTACTCCTTATAAAAACCCTACTCCAAAAATTCCCCTTTACCTTATTTTGTTCTTCTTTCTACTCCCTTAAAATATAAAATCTTTAACGATTTTGCAACATTTTAAACATATTGCATAAAATTGTCTATGATGTAAAAAATAAAAAAAAAAAGTGGGAATTGCGAGTATGGTCTAACCTTTTTCTATTCGCGACCTCCTAAATATTTTTTTTTTTAATTACTAATTTTGTTTAGGGATTATAATGGGATATTAAATAATAAAATACATTTATAAACTTACTGGCGTTGCTGTAGAAAATAAGCGTAAGTATTAAAAAAAAAATAATCTGCCTTCTTATTCCTATATCAGAATTAACAATAAAAAAGAAAAATACGATATATAACATGATTTCAAGAATTAAAAATAAATTAAAAAATATATATAGAATATTATAATTACTATTCATTTTTATATTATTTTAAAATTACAATAAAACCTCAAGTTTAACGCCATATCCATCCAAACTCCCTTTGTAGAAAAAAATAATTAGTCCCGTTACTAAATACCTATTTTTAAACAATATATTCTGTATTTACCAGCCATATTTGTTTCTATCAATTAGTTTAATTATATTTATCTAACTAGCTCCGTAATTTAATTAATTGGAAGCCAATATAATTAAATAAATTTTATTCCTAGGAACGGGAAGCTAACCAGTGAGCCTTATATCATGAAGCAAGAGCTTCACCTCTGCTCTGAACAATATACTCAATACAAAAATGCACTCTTTTAAATTTTGAAATGGCACCAACTTCGCAGCTACGGAGTGGGAGCTTTGTAACAATGAAATGGATAAAAAAGTATAATTAAAATTATTATTGTCAATGAAATAATAATTATTCATTTTGGGTATATTGGATTTCTTTAAAGGAAATATAATTTATTATCTTGGTCTGCCTTTTCTTCTTTTTGGGTCGTTTCGCCTTGTCTATGGGGAATTTGAAATGAGAGCCATATGTTTATAAATGGTTGCATCTTCTCGACTCCCGGTTCGAGTTAATTCTATTAAACGGCTTGTTCTTTCAATTAGAATTTGAAATAATCGGCTCTCTTTGGGTAACGTCCCGCATTAGTGTCGCTGACATCTGGCAATTTGGATAATTACACATCAGCATCAGGCCCTTTTTGGAATGTCTACCCCTCTTGCCCCCCCACCCTCTTGCACCACCTCGATGGACAAATATCCCAAACATGCCTTGATGTCCAGGAATGTCATGATATAGACCTTTTGTTCCAAGGGAGAAAAAAATTGCATTTGCATTCATCCCCTATTTTTCACGGTTCCTCTGATGAATTCAAATTTCTTTTATTAAGGCTATTCCAAAAAAAAAATCATCAATATTCATGTTTTAATATAATTTTCACTGAATAAAAAAAAAAAAGAAAAAATTCATTACTCATTTCGAAATGAAAAAGTGTTATTAAAAACAAAAAAAAAAAAAAATTAAATAGAAGTAGATTTTATACAAGTTTATAAAAGATAATTAAGAGAAGTTCATGGACGAAATGAATTCATAATAAAATTAACTTATTACACTGTTATTTTAATTTGCCCCATCATTCAGGTCTAGGAGGAATAATGAATATATTCTAACTGAAAAATTTATTTAAATAAAATTCCAAATAAGAAAAAAAATCATGTGATTAATTTGCATTATCCCTCGAGTAGAAAAGTAATAAATAAATAGTCCTAAAGTTCGAAGACTTAAAAAAGAACATTTTGGGCGGATCTTTTGAGAGAGAGGAGAGGAACTCTACACCCAATCAGAGCGCTAGGTTAAATTTTAATATTTCTATATTTCTTAGAGTTCATGACCTTTTTTTTTTTTTTTTAATTTCCTAAGGGATCCAAAAGTCTTTGGTAGAAATGATAAATAAATGTTCTTATAGTAAAATTTTTCTATGAAATATTTTCACCTGGATTTATTAGAAACCTCTTTTACTCACGTGTATATTTTTGTTTTACTTATACATTTTTTCCCCATTGTAATAACTAATATTTTTAATTTCCTTTACTTATATACTGAGAAAGTATTGCGATCTCAAAAAAATCGATGTCGAGATTTCATCGGAAATACAGATTTTGAGGTCTCCTGTGTCTAAAAAATGGATCTCACAAAATGATCTGTCTATGTCTTTCTCAAAAACGAAAAGAGCCTGAGGCTGAATTTTTACTGAATAGGTACCCTCGCCGCATGCCACTCAAAGCGTCTAAAGGATATTAATAATTATTTAATTGATATATTTTTTAGTTTATTTCGATTTTCTCAAAATCCCCACTAACAATTTTGATTAAAATTCATAAATCAATTATTTATTAGTTGATCTTTGAAATGTATTAACCCATATCTCCCCAAAAATTGTTTGGGGCTCATTTTATTCTTGTACTTAACTATTCTAACCATTTTAATTAAAATGGCTGTACATTGAACGCCTACCTACACAAAAAATCTGATGCATATCGCTCAGCTTTTCTTAAGAGTTAGGAGAAAGTTGTGTGATGTGGGTCACCCCAGATTTTTTTTATATACAAGTGCATTGACTATTTTAGCTTTTGGCGATGGAGTGAGAAAAATAAGCAAGCCTTGTGCAGCCAATTTATTTTATTTGTTGCCTTCACGCTGACGTTCGAACCCAGGTCTAAGCCCTCTTAAAGTGGATTAATTTTTGATCCATTCTTTACGTCTGCTGTGAGCTCCACAAATGCTCGGTGTTGTCGCTGAAAAAATATATATACTTTATTTATTGCCAGCCGACTAAATAATATCTGTTATTCAATTGGTATTGGAAGTGTATTATAATAAATTGTGCTTTTCCTTACAAATGTATGCAGCTCTGAAGATGGCTAAGACCTGAAGCTGAAACGTTAGCCGTAAAGACAATAAAATAGAATTGGCTGATTATTTTTCTGACCCCATCACCATCATTTCCACAGCCGCGACTCTTCGTTAATTCTTTTTTACTTATACATACACCATTTTCAATTGTCTTGTTACATTAGAGTGACCATCTTGTTCTTGGCGCAAGCCTAGACGGAGGAGTTACATAAAATAAATTTCGTCTTTGTATCTGCTTTCTCTTAAATTTTTTTTTTTTGTATTTTTCGATGGAGTGAATTTCCCTCGGAAAATCATCATACTTTTCTATTTCATTTTTTAAATCCTCGCAAGATTTGAACTCAAAATTACACATTGTAATTACCATTACTCTCCAGAAGTGTTCAGGTTCCGAAATATTTAATATTATTTTTCATATACCGTATTTTTCGCCGTATAAGACGCACTTTTTCTCCCCAAAATCGGGGGGGAAAAGAGCCTGCGTCTTATACGGCAAATACAAAAGCCCGTCAGAGCGCACATTACAGAAACTACTAAAAAGAACTTTAAGGAA
>JAAAKE020016338.1:0-28188 GCA_010014785.2 Anisolabis maritima
GACATCCTCGGGGGGAAATTATAATAAGATGGAAATAAATAAAACATTATTTTTTATTAATAATATTTTTTTCTTTTATATTATATTATACATACAAAATTTGCTGAAATAAATATTTTTATTAAGAAAAAATAAAATTTATTGCAAAAAAATTTTTTATTATAAGTGTACTATTAAAAAAATTTATATTTTAATTTAGTAATATAAAATTTAAAAAAATAATAAAATACTTTATTTGCATTTTTATTTTTCACCTGCCCTTCCTTCCCATAAATAAATGAACGAAAATAAATAAGACTTTCAAAAAATAATTCTAAGAATTTTACCTGAAATATTAATAAAAAATATAGCTACAGCCGTTCTCTCACCACTCTTCTCACGTGGGTCGGTTGATCCACCAGCAAAATATACATCCACTAAAATTATTTTATTAATTATATTTTTTATTTTTTTAAAATTATTATTAAAAAATAATAATAATTTGTTGTATTAATTTTGCTGAAATAAATATTTTTAATAAGAACAAATATATTTTTAATCCCTTTCAAAAAATTTTTACAGTGAAGAGTTTAAAAAAAATTATTAAATTAAATTAAAAATATATTTTTAAGCGTATTATTAAAAATTATGAAAAATTAATTAATTTTTTTTCAATGTAAAATATATTTTAACGATATTAATTTGAATAAAATGATTAAATGAGTTATTTTTTCCTGTCCTTTCCTCAATAAACTAATTTAAGAAAATTTAACTAAAATACTTTTATAAATAAATACCTTTGATATGAAAATATGACTGATACCTAACGACTGCGGATCACCTTGACACACCTGTAAAACGAGAAGGTACAAATGAGATGAGAAATATCCATTAGAATATTTTTTATAAAATTAGAAGATTGAGTACTCAAAAGTAAAAATAAAAAAAATAATTTGATGACTTCAATGAGGAGATAAAATAATTGATGGAAAAATTTAATTTTCTAGCTCAGGCAGAAAAATAGAAATTATTGATCTAGTGAATTATTAAAGTCAAAAAGGTTTATATTTTGTTTGAGTGACTTCTAAATTTATGAATTTTTCTTAATAATTAAATTTTTCAAAGGAATGATATTCAAAATTCTTTGGCATATGATCATTAAATTCAAAGCTGTTTTATTTTTAAGTTGAATATTTTTTAATAGAAATTATAATCTTCAAAATTTAATAGAAATTATAATCTTCAAAATTTCAAAGTTAGAAACGTCGTTTTATAAGTTAATTTAAAATATGGTGTGACTATCACATCACAAATTTCTATTACCTGCTTAGAGTAAAAATGAAACAAATATTCAAAGCAGTTTAATATTTAATAGTAAGAACATGCTTAAAGAAGTATTTGTTAGAATATTTTGAATTGCATTTCTGTCTTTGAAATTGACGTGTCACATCTTTATCTAATTATAATCAGATATTAAAAAAGAAAATATTCCTAAAAAGATTTTAGAAAACAATTTAAAAAAATTGTAAGAATTGTATCAAGTTTAAGTTGTTATAGAACAATTAAGAAAAATTAAAAAATCATTTAAATAAGTATATTAAAAATATTATTTTTGAGATATTAATTAATGGATTTATTAAAAAAAAAGAAAAGTTAAGCTTTAAAATTATTTTTAAAAAAATCGGATCTCCCTTGAATCCTGACTAAAGTATAAAAAATAAAAAAAAAAACAAGTGAGTGTTTATTTTAAACGATTTCGTACATTAACTAAAAAGTTCGCGGCCTAACTATGAAAGAAATCCACTTCTGTTTTTAAATTAATTTTATTTTTCACTAGGGCCTTGAAATTCAGATTTTTTGACATTTTGGGGTTATGGATAGGCTAGATATAGCTTTCTCATGCACCACAAATATATCAAATAGTATGTATTTTTTTCTATACGTTAGAACTTTTCAAATTAGACTAGTATATTACAAAAATCAATATATACATACATGATATATCGTTGAGAGTTTTTAATGCCTATATCTCTAGGCCACCAATCCAAAGATTAGTCGTCCTTGGTCCATTCTCCATTTTGATTAAAGCAGACTAAATGAAATAAAAAAAAAATTTTTTAGTAAAGATAATTAAGTTTAAAAAGATAATGATTAAATTTTAAAATTTACATTCTTTTTTTCTATTAAATCCAAAAAAATTTCCATCATCTGTTAACATCTATTTTATTTTAAGTCTTAAAATTTAACTTTATTAAAGAGTGATGGAGCAAAATGAAAATATATTATCATAGCAGCCTGAGTCAGAGGAAATGGAAAAATTATGATAATGTTCGTTTGTTAATCTAAGCCTGAAAACTTTGTAATTTAATAAATTCTTTTATGTTGTGATTAGATGAAAGTTCCAGTCTCTTTGGGAATTTGTTAAGTTTACATATTTAAAACATATAATCACAACATAAAAGAATTTATTAAATGACAAAGGTCTCAGGCTTAGGTTAACAAACGAACATTATCATAATTTTTCCACTTCCTCTGACTGAGGCTGCTATGATATATATATATGTTTTATCAGTCTTTTTTTTTAATAAATAAAACTCAAATAAAAATTATTAGTAATTACTTTTATAGCTTCTTTTGTTAAAAATATTTTTTTGAAATATTTCTCTGTCTCTAAAAACACAAAAGTGATAAAATGATTGATATCAATAAACTGTAGGATGACCATATTAACTCATGAACAGGTCATTATGATAATGAAAACAGGGCAGGGTTTAAAAAAAAGATAACATTTCATTAATAAAGTCTGGGAAAATAGAAAGGCTCCAAAATATTTATAAACAAACAAACTTTTCAAGAATCTTTTGTATGGTGTCAATGCATAAAAATGTTTCATTTCAATTTAAAAAATAAAATTATTTTTCATAATATTTTTATTTTTTATTTAAATATATTTTGTTTATTTTTTATTTGTAAAATTCCTCAACTTTCATAAATATTTCTCCCCTGATTGACATTGAATATAATTTTATTCTAAGTAATAATAAGGATTAATTATTTATCCATCCACAAAAGGAAATAATATTGATGTTTTTATTAAAATGACGGGATGGTCAAAAACATTTAAAAAATGCTATTGTCCCGTCCAAAAAGGCAGGTATGTCAGTCTATCATTTCCTTTAATTAGTATCAAAAGTCGACATAGAGAGATATTCAAGTCTTATTATTATTATATTCCTTATCTTGATATTTTGGATTGAATAAAATAGAAATGGGTGATTACCTCTTTTGACATCTTATAATATGTATTGACGTAAGCACCCTCTCCTAACATTCCTTCCGAAAGGATGAGAACAAATATGATCCATATACCGGGAATATAAAAGTAGATCACGTCGGTCAGCAATAAAATTTCATTTATCAGCTGAAACATAGAAAGCAATTAAATCTCTAAGTAATATAATAATAAAATGATAGACATATTTATTTAATAAATTAGTAGTCAGTTGTTGAACGACGAGGAAGGAATTTAGGCATTCAGACAAACTACTACTATTACTAAACTACTACTGAAGATGGACGAATAAATTTGGTTCGAAACCTCTCTTTTCGGATTTAGGCATTCAAGGGCTTCTCTTTTTTTTTTTTTGATGCAGTCTGCCTACCTATTCTTTTATCAGACACTAACAGCAACTACTAATTGATCATTTACTATAGTACACTCGCATTTCACCACACGACACTCATTGTATAATAAATAAAATATATGTATACATACATTGTTATATCATAACAACTTGGGGCTTGACCACAAGAAGCCAATAAGTGACTGAAGATGGACAAATAACTTTTGTACGAAACATCTCCTTTCGGCTTTTGGCATCCAAAAACTTCTTTTTTTTCCTCGTACTCTGCCTTCCTATTCCTTTATCGACATATTTTTTTGTTTATAATAATATATCAGGACCCGAAAGGAAAATAGTTGTCCGTCCAATTTTTTAATGAATTAATTCAATTTCCATATGTAGCGGATGAGAGCAATAGCAATACTTTCTTTCCAAGGGAAAGTATATATATTACATTGTTTTCGATTTAGCTTGTGATTTATTTGTATAAAATATAACGTTTTTCTAATTAAAAGGTTGTTAAATATAATGTTTATTGTGATATAATTTAGATACTAATCACAAAGTATTTTACATTTAAATTGAGAATCAAATTATTTCTGATATATATATTTCTAGATATATGTGATTGGTAACAATTGTGCCTGAAAGAAAAACCTTAGAATAAAAATGTTATATTTTATACAAATAAACCACCAGTTAAAACAAAAACATTGTGTATTTAATAATCAATTTCCAAATATGAGATATTACAAATATATGTAGTTATTAATATTAAATCCACAATGTTTTTGTTTTAACTGGTGGTTTATTTGTATAAAATGTAACATTTTTATTAATTCTAAGGCTTTTTTCAAACACAATTTAGATACCAATCATAATATATATAGAAATATGCATCTCAAATCATTTGATTCTCACTTTGCGATTGGTATCTAAATTGTATCATGATATATTATGCAAATTAACCACAGTTCAAACAAAAACATTTATTTATTAATGATGTGAAAGTTTCAATTTCAAACTATGAAATTATATATATATTTATTTGTATATGATATAGAGGTATACACTATCTCATATTTTTGATAATTTGATGGATATGGATATCTCAAGAGAATGGAAGAGTTCACGTAATGTCCCATAAATTTACAAATAAAAAATATTTTTAAAAAAATAGCCAAGAGAAACTAGCTCTGATTACCAAATAATTCTGTCAAAGATTAAGAAAATAGTTAAAAGCCAATAAAAATGAATTTAATCAATTTTTTCATGTGATTTTGTTGATATCAAATTTAAAATAAGTAAAAAAGGATAAAAACTATAAAATAAGATTAAAAATGACATTTGACAAATTTTTATATACATTAAATACAAGTTTATCTTGGTGTGATAAACTAAATGAATTTGTTAAGAATTTAATTTATTAAATTATAATACCATAAAATTTAGAAAAAATATTGCAATTAAATATAAATAATAAGAATAATACGAAAAAAAATAATGTAGAATTGGGAATCGATTGTATAAATGTTTTCGAAACAAAAGCAATGATGAGATAGAGAGACAGGGAATTTCATATATTTTTATTATATATTAATATAAAACTATTAAAAAATCATTTAAGTAAATGGGAATGATTTTTAAATAGAAAATTTAAATAAATAATGGGATATTTTAAAATTTAAATAAAAAAGAAGACAAAAGCGGGAAATTAAACAAATTTTTATAAGTATTTTTAAACAAGTAATTGAACTAATCCTACTATTTCATTTCTATGGGCAAAAAGTTTATTAGTCTTTCTGCGCATGCGTCTAACAGTATAAAGGTTGATTCAATTAATGATTAAAACAAAAATTTTTAATAAAAAAATAAAATATAGTTAAAAAATGGGTTACTTCATTAGGAAGTCTAATTTAAAATAAAGTTTGATTTAAAAATAAATATCTGATTTATTATATTATTATATTCATAAAATATTTTAAGTAATTTAATTGGACAACTTGTAAATCAAAGATATAGACTGAATCATTTTCATTATAACCTCTCTGATTCTAACCTAAAATAAAAAAATAAAAAGTTAAAATGAGAATTTCAAAGAAATTTTTATATCCTTTCGTTCCTCCAAATAAACCAATTCCATTTCAGCAAATATTACCGTTAAAATTAAAAGATCAAGTGTCTGGAAAATCTGAATCAGAAATAAGTAAATATATATATATAAATTTTCTTTTTTTTTTTTTTTATTATAATTTATTGGATTTATATTTTAGATAATGCCTGTATACAAGAGATGTCAGTTTTAATGACTTGTTTAAAAGAGAATGAATTTAATCAATCATTTTGTAGTGAAGAAATAAAAAATTTTCAAAAATGCAACAAAGAACAAATGGTAATAATAATAAAATTTTAATAATATTATTTTTATTAACTATAAATCTCTTTTTTTCAGCTCCTAAAAAAGGAAGTATTAGAAAAGTCTCAAGGAGGTTTCATTGAGATAAAAAATAGAAGATCAAATTTTAAATATATAAACAAAATATTAAAAAACTTTCCATCTCCCAGAACATAACAAATTTTTAATTTTATAATTAGATATTTTTTAAATTATTCATTATAGTTATGAAATATAAATTACAACTATTAAATCTTTATTAAGACTAATTTTTTAGACTTTTATTTATTATACCTATGCAACATTTCAACTATTTACAGGAGAATTGCCTACAAACCTTCGGGCCCCTGTTTTTCTCGCTTTATATTGTGTACTTGTTAGAATGCAGGAGTAATTGTCATTATAATCTGTATGCGGATGATCTTCAGAGATGTCGTTCATTCTCTAATATAAAAGAAACTGAACCATTATAACTAGACTAGTGTTTTCCAACTGTGATTGGCAAAAATTTCCTCTTGGTTCCCAGAAACGTCCTTGGATGCCCATGATGATTTGTGTTTTACTTTTTTAACTAGACGGACTTGGATGTAATGGATCTCTGAGAGTGTCTGTGGATTTCCACTTGATCGAATATAGCGTAACTTGGAAGTGATTATTTAAACAGGTCTTAGGTGGTGAGAGGTCGATCCTATATTTGGTTCTTGAATTGATTGATTTCTGTCTACCTCTTCGATTTTTTTAATTAAGGAAGGATCAGGGCCGTGTCAAGAAATTTGGCCGATTATTAATTGGCCTTCCTTATTCAATCAATAAAACAATAATTAGGAAATTAATATTCATAATTTAAAAATAGATAACTGTCACACTTTTTATTCTTACACACATATAACATAACCGAAGAGATTGGATTAAGAAAACTTCATTTTTTCTCTTATTTCGTTTTATTGGTTTATAAATTTGTTTTATTTTAAAGTTTTGAGCCATTCAGTCTGGCAACCCCATATTGTGGCCATGTGTGTGCAATGCATCTATCTTGAGGTGATATCCATGATAGTGTATTAAGAACAGGCGCGTTACTAGTAGAATTAGAAATCAGTGAATGGCAATTTTAAATCATCTTTTCTTGGCATCTGACTACGGAATCCTTTGCAGTCATCATCTTTCTTGATCTTAGGAGAGGGCTTCATTGTAGTGGGTCAAAAACAAAAAGAAATATTTTGGTTTTTCAAGTTGGAACTTGAAAGTACTATTTCAGTTGGGTTGATTGACTTATTGTTTAATTTTTTAATTGTGGCACCGCTTCCCAATAAGAAGAAAGGGGTAAATGATTTTGATCTTTTAAAAAAAAAATCACTTATTCAACCAAATTTTGTGCGCCCCTACGCTTCCAAAAGTTAATTACTTATTACTTGGATATGATGAACTCAAACTTTAGTTTCTTCTATATAGTTACGCCATTGGGTATTTAGGTTAAAATATATTTTCAAAATTTTTAATAACAAATAGAGTAATAATTAATATATATAAAGACAATATCAACTTTGTTTTTGATATATAATAAATTTGCTGACTTATAGTATTTTAAATATAAATTTAAAAAAATTAGGAAAAATTGTATTATTTAATTTCAATTTTACAAATCTCATTTAATAAAATATTTAACAAAAATATTTTTAAATCTTAGAATAAATTTTTTTTTAAGAAAAAACGAGGTAGATTTTAACAATCACTATGAAAACTAATTTAATGATCTAATTTTTAATTAAATAATAACCCGAAACTTTATCATTCGATATAGATATTAGTTTTCTATTCATGGTTCAATCGAAAGTGGGCAGCCAAAACAAATGACGCTTTCACTAACAACCGTCATTTTAAAAAAGAATTTGAAATATTTTAGCACCTTAAGCTTGGGGTCTAATATAAAATTTTGATATAGCACATTTTAAATAAATATCCTAGAAAGTGAATATTTATATATATATCATTCAGAAGCGAAAAAATTCACAGATTAGACAAAAATTTTATAAATTAGTATATATGACAATTATTCTTTTTTTTATTTATTTAATAAAATTTAAAATCAACTTTATAAATTAAAGTCAAAATTTCGTTTTTTATAGTTAAGCACTTTAGTCTTTCAACTGTTCTATAATAATTAATTCTATTCTGCTAAGAAATTTTTTATAGAGTATTAATAAATTTGATAATTATCATTTTTACAAGTATAAACAAAATTTATTTTTTTATATTCCTGCATAAAAATTTTAACCAATTGGTTTATTTCCATTTTAATTATAACAAATTTCTAATTGATTAATTTTGTTAACAGACTATTTATTTTTTTTAAGTTTAAAAATTTTTTCATAAACTAACATTTTATTATATTTTGCCGATTTCTAAATTTGAGGAAAATTTGAACTAATTCCATTATGATTAATTTACAATTTATTTTGAATATATAAAATTATCTATCATATAAAAATAAAGTTTTTTTTTTAATATAAAAAACCATTTTTAATAAAATTTAAAATTCAAAATAAATAATTACATCTCAGTCCCTGATTTTAAAAATTATTTAAAACTAAATAATAACATGTGCTGATTGTAATATTACATTAAATTAAACGAAAGATATTTTTTGAGCGATGATTTCGAACCACTATGACGTGTTTACCATTACACCAAAATATTTAATTACATTGATTTGAGTTTTTGGCACTTTTTAATAAAAAGAGTTAAGTATAATACAAATATCTTTCGCTGATTTTTTTAAAATGTCTTTAATATGATACAATTTATATACAATATGATTAGAAAGAACTTCCAATTGCGGAAAATTACATAAATTAACATAAAATCGGTTAAAATACTTGCGTTTTTGTTTGATCTCAAAATTTTCCAATTTTTCTTTTAGTTTTTTATTGCCCTTCTAGAGCTTACTTTCTTTACCATTTTTTAATCCAAAGATTTTTTTAAACGGGTTTTTTCATGTATAGTTAACCTGTAGCTAGCTAACTAAACATGAAAAAACAAGCATTTCTTCAAATATTTTTATTCACTTTTTTTTGACCTGATAATACTTTTCTTCAAATTAAAAGGTAGAAAATATAAGCTTATCTACCATTTTAGAAAAGAAAGAATTTCTAAGGTTCACATCAAGAAAAAAGTAGAAAAGGGAAAAGAGGTTTAATTTCTTTGTAATTATATAGTATATTTATAATATATATTAAGAAAATTACAAAATATTCGCCGGATAAATAAATAAGTTATATAATCGTATATACATCACCAATGTATATTTAATACAAAATTATACAGATTGACTATCGATTTAAATTATGAATAGATGCCCCAAAGTTTAATAATCAATATTTATTTGGAAAGCACTTTCTTGACGGCATGTACGACATCGTCGGTTTGAGGTAGGGCTGCCATTTCAAGTGTTTTGGCGTAAGGCATTGGGACATCGACTCCAGTAACGCGAATCACTGGCGCGTCTAATTGATAAAAAGTCTCACCTAGAAATAAAATTAAACAACCAAAAGTAAAATCATTCCCTTCTTCCTTAAGTCCCTATATATAAATATTAGGAATTATTTTATATTGTGTTGAGATTAAATCAACGCGGACCAACCTGTGAAAACATTATTCCAAATATATCCAACCTTTCAGAATATATATATAAATTTAAGTGTTGATTATATAAAACCTCGTGCTATATATATATATATATATATATATATATATATATATGATAAGATATATGAACTTTAGATATCCATTCACATGAATGAAGTTAGTCTCACCAAATTCGTAATTGATTTTTACAAATTTCTCTGATGCAACATCACATGTTAAAATATTAATCACATCTTTTTTTTCCCATCACATCCGTTATGGAATGGAAAATCATTCTTCAATCACGAATTAGTAAAAAAAAAACTTATTGTCTATTCATTGATTATTTTTTTTTGTCTTATGTGATTTTGTATTTTTATATTTTATTGGCTTCGAGTTCGATTTCTTTTTTATGTTTAAAACAGTTAAAAAATTAAAAGTATAAGTTGGTTGAATTAAATCTTTCATTGTATTTGGGTTGAATGAGAGAGACGTCCGCTTCGGTGTGGAGGAGAAATTTTCGCATAATTTTTTTCTTAGAGGAAAAAGCGACGTAAGTTAGGATAGCAAGAACATGTTGCCCTTGTCCCCTAGTTTTCCTTCTTCTTACAAGTTTCAGAATTTATGAATGATCTCTAGATAAAGATTGTTGATTGTCGGGAAAGAGATTGTTTAAGGATCCAAGGGTTTCTTTTATTCCTGATATTTTAAATTTGTGTCATTCTGAGTCATTTGCTGCGGTATATTATATTTGGTTAAGTTACATCAGATATTTAATCTGCCATTTCACTTAGTGTTGTTAGATTTTTTCTGTAGTCATTCTGAACCTGCAATCGCTGTATCAAGAGTTGTTTGATTAATCTTCTGACGTTTATAGGCATGTTTATCTTCTTCTCCTTGGTTGGAATAACAGAATCATAGCTGCGACAGAGAGAGAGAACAAGCCGCCCGTCGTTTAATGCAAGGGAAAAGGGGGAGGGAACACGGGATATGGGAAGCAGGAGAAATGGCAGTCTTTGCTCTGGAACTCTGGAAACTCGCGATCGCCATCCACGTACTCACAAGATGTTAGCCTTGAGTATTTGGACCAACTAATAATTGAAATCGCTTGTCTCCCAGAGCTCGAGGCTAGCTGAAAGATTCTTGAGGTGTTTTTGTGCTCATCTGTATCTGAACAATGGATAATAGTTTTCTTTAATGTATTGAAGTTCAGGCTGCGTTTCATCTTTAAGGATATCTTCAATTAAGTGCATTATTATCAAATCAATATAATTCAACGAAGCCATGCATCAACAATCTTGAATGATATAATTACATAACTGGTTCGATCGTTGGTAATTACAAATTGAGCTTCTACCTGTTAGAACCAAAGCGATGCGTCACAACTCCAAAAGGCAGTGGTGGATGCAGAAATGGATACTTGCCATGTCATGTATTACTAGTTGCATATTCAGCCTTCATTCTGTTTAATCGTTGTCGAGGTTACCAGTTTAAATAGTTGGTTAATCTATCCGATTTAAAAATGAGTCCATTCGCTTATGAGATTGATGATTTTAATAAAAGTAACGAATATCAATTCAAATTAAAACATTGGATTAAAAAATCGATAAGCTATAAGGAAATCACTCAGCTCTGTCTCTTGGTCAGAAGGAGAGGTCTCGCTTCATGTGCCAAGGATCAATGGTTCCCTTCTCGACCTAAGCCACAAAAATTTATTTATATTCTAATGGCTACCAATTAATATAATAGTTGCTCATATAGTTATTTCAATGGCCGATTATTACAAAGGAGCACGAGGCAAAAGCTTCTGGGCGCGGGAGATCCATCAATTAAATGTATTGATTCGTAGATATTTTTCACAAAAATAAAACAGATTTAGGCTTTCAATTGGAGAAAAATATTTCATTCTAATTTCTAAACAATAAATGTGATTATTTAATGAATAAAGAATAAAATATAATTACTTACTCTCCATTAAACGAGCACAAATCTCAGAGCCAATCCCGCATTGTGGCCAACCCTGTTCAACAGTGACTAAATGATGTGTTTTAGTAACTGAATTAAGTATCATTTGTTCATCAAGTGGACGCAGGGTTCTCAAGTTAATCACTTCAGCTTCTATGCCTTCATTTGCTAATTTTTTAGCTGCGTCTATACCTGTTTCAACAGCTCTAGAATAACAAACCAAAGTAATATGTTTCCCTGAAAATAAAAAAAATTGGCTATAATGAATTCATCAAATAAATCTTGCATGCTCTAGAGGGCGTACAATAGAAAAAATATTTTATAAAATAGTAATGGGCATAACTGTGGTAAGATGTAGAAAAGGTGACGGAGGATGCAGCCAGATTATTAGCCTCTATTAAAAAAATTCTTTTTTCGGGACTTTACGACATGCCATTCTCAGCCTTATAAAGAATTTTTTGTCGAAATCCAGATACAGAGATTTATAAGGTTGTTGTTATAAAATAAACAAGTATCATACCACAACCATACCCATTACATTAATTAATTCAACGAAGCCATGCATCAACAATCTTCAAGAGACACATTAGGGAAAATTTAGATATAAATTTTATTTTTTCTATAAATGTAAAGATTATTCTATCATTCCGAACTTTACCAATATCAATTTCAAAAATGTTATAAATCTCGTTTTGAGAACTCATTCTAACAAGTGTTGTCAAATTTAAATATCAATTGTTGGATTTGGAAATAGGACACGCCCAAATTCTTTAAAAAATATAAAAATTAAACGATCTATTACTCAAAATTGCTAGTAAATCAGATAGAATATTAAGACTTCACAAAATAGGTGAAAAATAAAAGCTATTATCTCAAATATCATACTTATATATAAATATAAATATTAGGAGCTCGACTTGTAGCGTGAATGTGTCAAGTTGATGATATCTAAATATAATTTTTCAATGATATTCTTGACATGTATAACAACAACCTGATAAATATATGTCCCAAAAAAATTCTATATAAGACTTGGGATGGCACGACAATAAAGCATCACGAAAAATTATTGAAATAAAATATATTTACCTTCTCTTTCAATTTTTCCTTTTCCTATAGGTATTAAAAATTCTTTATCTAATGCTTCTGCTGACATAGGAAATTGTACACCGTATAACATTTCATTTTCCAGACATACAACGGGATCTGGATCTCTGATTGCAGCCTTTAAAAGTCCTTTAGCATCTTCTGATGAATAAGGAGCGACCACCTAAGATAAATTTTATAAAAATCAATTAATATGACCAGTACATAACCGACATGCACAAAATTATAAAAACTACTTAATTCTTAGTATTTTTTAGTTTTATAATAAAAAACTAATTTATTATAAAATATTTTAAATAAAAGTTATAAAAAATAGTAATTTATACAAATTTTATTTGAAAAGTTTTCCTCTAATTTAAAAAAATATTCAAAAAAAACTTAATCAAAATTCCACCAAAATTAATTAAAAAATAAAATATATTAAAAGATATAAAGATATGCCTTGCATAGTGCGGTTTTGCTCAAACGAGATTTTCATTATTACACATATTTACAAATTAGCGATTTGATAATTCAAATTTTTAAAATAACCAAATAAAACCAGTAAATAATAGCGCTATAAATATATGTTGGTATAAGCTTAAGTCGAGTATTAGCCATTGTAAATATACCTCCGAACGTAATTTTGCAAAGCGCGGACGATTCTTGGAAGGTATTAATCGCGTTATGCAAGGTATTTCTGTATTTTAGAATTAATGGATTCGTTGGTAATATGAGAAAACCTATCTATATATGGGAGGTTATGGGAGTCAACCCCCCCCAAAAAAAAAAAAAAAATCAAACAGCTAAAAATTTCACTAAGTAACAAAACCCACAATTTTTCCCTAATTTTTCTGGGAGACTACCCCCGAATTTCTTATTCCACATTTTCCTTCTGTAATTAATACATACTTTTTTCAGTTGGTAGAATATTCAACTCACCTTAAGACCTGGACAATGTGAATACCAAGCTGCAAAACATTGGGAATGTTGAGCAGCAACTCCGGCAGCAGCTCCATTAGGGCCACGAAAAACAATTGGCACATTTACCTTTTTAAATATAAGCATTTATTTTAATAAAATAAATTATTTATTTAATAATGATTGTTGGTTAAACTGCATCGTATAGATAGTTGATATGCCATTAGGCTCTAAAATCTCTCTGTGAGATAAACCGAAACTAAATGAACTGAATTTTACAGAAGCGATTACTACTAAATCACAAATATCGAAGGAATAAGATGTTTGATAATCGGCAATTTTTTTTTAAATTTATCTCCAAAATACATGCTTACATTTCATCGGACTTTTGAACCTATGTCAATCTTCCCTATGATGCAGTTTAATCTTAATTACTTACTTTTCCTGCGGACATATAAAAAGTTTTAGCTGCGGAATTAATTACTTGATCGATTGCTTGCATTGAAAAATTAAACGTCATAAATTCACAGACGGGTCTTAAACCAGCCTATAATTATAATGAATGAAATATTAATAATAAAATAAAATATATTTAAAAGAAAAAGTGGTATACCATTGCAGCTCCAACTGCTATTCCAGCAAATCCCATTTCGGTTATAGGTGTATCAATCACTCGTTTATCACCATATTTTTTCCATAAACCTCTCGAAACTTTATATGCACCATCGTATTGAGCTACTTCTTCTCCTAATAAAAAAACACGATCATCACGAGCCATCTCCTCATCCATAGCAGAATTTAGAGCATCTCGGACAGTCAGCTATATACCAGTAAAATAGCTCATTATAATCTAATTAAAATTTAATAAATAATTTAAAAATATATGTACTTGCTGGGTTGAAAATGACCGAAATGCTGTATATGTTCTTTGAGAAAATAATCTCATATAATTCTACAAAAAAAATTAGTTTTAAGATTTAAATGAATATGTTTATTTAAGAATTTAATTACCATAGAGATCATGATTAAAATAAGGCAAATACTATAAAATCAAACTAAATATGTGCTTTCCTCTTGACCTTCTTTTTATCCTTGACGAATTTAAGGAGAGTAAAAAGTCAAAATCAAACTTAATCTGAAATCAGCTACAATTTATATAATTCAAGATGAGACATGAAATTAACAACAGTATTTAACTTTCTCAAATTTAAAAATTTAAATTAAAAACTAAATCAATGTAATTATTAATATTTTTTGACATCCTATTTACTATAAATATATTATCATCTACATGGCGCATTCTTTGTGAGGCCGGGGACATTTGGGCCCTTCCTGGTAAGAAAGAAGTTGTTTTCTTTTGCCTCTAGTTTTTATGATTTTTTGCTTAGTAAACATACTCTTGCGCATACTGAGAGATCTGAAGAAGACAAAAATATTTGTCGAAACGTTGTCTTAATATGTGAATAAATCATTTTTTGAAAGTATTGAAAATATCCTATACAGATACCCCATAAATAAAGGAATTCGGGAATCGGGTGGTGAAGATGTTGACGGAAGAGGGCGCCCTCAACAAAGTTTACGCCTTTCTTTCAACAGCTTTGAAAATTTGGTCATTTGTTATATTTGAATAAGTTATATATATAATATTTTAATGTATTTTTAATGTAAATTAACATAATACAACATGCTTGTAAAAATGCTGAATAAATAAATAATAAAATAACTCTGTCCCTTGTGCAGAGCTAGAGGTCTGGCTTCACGTATCAAAGGTCAGTGGTTCAGAGCGACAAAAATTTATTTAAATTATATTGGCTATCAATTAATTTTAATTAATAAGGACAGAGTCTAAATGGCCTCAGATGCCAAAAAAGATTTAAAAAAAAAAATTAAAATTTAATTTTAATTAAATAATGAATATGAGAGTTAAATATATTAATTAAAATTAATTATTATTAATTAAATTAAAGACAAAAAATATTTGGACCTAATTAAAGTTCCCTCCTAATTTCATTATTACAAAATGGTCGGCAAAGTTAACCGCTCGGATTAGTCCGATCGACTTGTTTTAAGGAAGTATTCTGGCTAGAGTGAGAAATCTTTTTGCATTTTACTTTCTTTTACACACACATATATATATATATATATTTTTTTTTACTATATATTTCATATATATATATAGCGATGGCAAAAAAATGTCGAGATTTCAACGGAAATACGTTTTGGGATCCCCTGAGTCTAAACAATACTTTCTCACTATATATTTCATATATAGTTAAGAGAAAGTAAAAAATTGATCTCACAATATTCTATCTGTAATTTTTTTTTTTTTTGGATATGGAAGCATAAAGTCCAACGGACCCATAATGACCAGTGGTTGCATGCACCCAGGAAAAACAGGCGAAGGAGAGAGTGGAGCTTATATCTGTACTTGTTGAGGTTGGATTCGAAAGATTAAAGATTGTAAGAAGATAGGGAAGATAGTAGCAGGGAGGTTGTTCCCGTCATGGAAGGTCATGGGGTTAAAGGAATACTGGAATTGACTATTTGTGTGTGTATTAACAAGATTTCTCAAAAACGAAAAAATATATGAAGAAATTTTATATTTAAGCTAGGTACTCGAGTCGCTTGCACCTCGAAGCTTTTGTATAGAAATGGCGAACGGGTACTGTTACTTTACTGATGTACTTTTTTAGTTTTTTTTATTTTCTCAAAAGTCTCTATTAAGATTTTGATAAAATTCAAATTGAAATGTATTAATCCTTTTTTCGGCCCAAAGTTGTTTGGGTCCCACTTTACTGATGTACGTACTCTTTTTAGTTTTTTTCAATTTTCTCAAAATTTATTCTAAAGATTTTGATAAAAATTCATAAAACAATTATTTTTAGATGATCTTTGAAATTATTAACACTTATCCCCCCAAAAAATTGTTTTTGGGGCCACTTTACTTTTGTGCGTTTTTAGGTTTTTTTTTTTTTGTGAATTTCTCCTAAACCATTCTAACGATATTTATTAAATTGGCTGCACATATAATAAGTTAACCTTATTAATCATTTTCATCATCAGATTATTAATCATTTTACACCTCAAAATAGTGTGAGACTCTCAATTTAAAGGCTCCTTTACAAGCTTGCACATGATGGGCCACGCGCACCTTGCTTGCGCCTGCTGAGTGGCCAGTCTTTCGGAAAACAAACAAAATGCGAGTCATATGAAATTCTCATTTATTAAACAAAATAAATTCAAGTTGGCTGTATAGTGAACGGCTATCTAGGGGGTCCGACGCCAAAAATCTGTGTGACAACATATCACTCAGCTTTTCTTACCTTACTTAAGAGAAAGTTGTATGATGTGCATTTGGTAACACCAGATTTTTCTTACATTACTATTACTCTTATGGAGGATTGTGTTTCTGGGCAGGCCCAAATGATATTCGGGACCCAATTCCTTCTTTTTAAATATTCAGCTCTAAGGATGGAGGCATTTCAGAATTTCGGACTGGTAATGGATGTTTTCTTGAGAGAAAGGGGGGGCACTAACCCACAATTTTTATGGGCTCCCCTACCCATCCTTTCAAATTACTACTCCAATACCTCGAGCTCTCGGAAAGGAAATACAACCATCCAAGCAGACAATGGAAACTTTTCATTGTCAATCATCAATTTCAATTGAAATCTTTGACAGACCTAATTTATTCAATACTAGACAAAACACTATTATTTGAAAATTCCAAAACCTTGCATGTCTTAAAATAATTACTACTTTCAATATAATGATTGATTCTAGTTTAAATGGCATCCGTGTTTAGATTGACAATTCTTTCCTGTCACTTCGATAAAAATTTAAGTTCATTTACTATAGTGTTGTTGGTAGAAGCTGTATATAGAAGGAAAATTTTGCTGTTACTTGATATGATGGAAATTAAAAGCACATATATGATAATGTTGAATTTATTTCTTACAGCATATGCTTTTTTTGGTAAATCATTTTTACTTTTTTCCTTCCAACTAGTTTACTTTTTAGCGCCTTATCAGAGTTAAAAATCAATAAATCAAACTAAAAATAATTTGTTTTATTTTTGGTTGACAATAATAAAATTTATATAAATTTTATAGATGACACGAATCCGAAAATTCTTCGATCCGAATTCTAAAAGTTTTCAGTTTCTTTCAGATTGTTTATAGCAATTTTTTTATTACATCAGACCAATTCCAATTTTCTCTTTTACCGTTGATCTTGAACTTAATCTCATCCAGGATAATGAAATTTAAATTTCGGTGAAGAACTCTAGATTCATAATGAGAATAATCCGAAAATCATGAGTAAGATGTCAGATGTCCCTCAAAACGATCATGAATAAAGACGTTACTCATACTCTTTAAAGTTATTTTAGTATTGTGGCAGTACGGATGACTGTAGCAGTGACTGTGTATTACTCACGACAGTGTTCGCAGCCGTAGAGTTTTATGAAAATGTGGCAACGTGGGTGGTTACCAGATTGCCAGCCCTCTGATCTCCTCACTATTAATACTCAAATAATATTACTCAAATAATATTAAATAGTATAGGTAATAAGTGAAATAGCTTATCTCACTCGCCTAAACTTGCTGGATGAGGAAAAAATTTTTTTAATTTGTATTCTTCCCAAGAAGCAGAAGATCTGTTTTTTTGAGAAATTAAATTCTCCTTTATCAATATTTATTATTTCTCCTAGATTATTGGCCCTCATATTCGGCGCCTATTTAATAACAAGAACCTGGGTATTTTGAGCAGGCATCGAGAGACAAGGGAAAAAAGGATGTCTTCCAGAACAACAGAGAGACCTGTTCGCAGTTCGTGCCTGCAGCAGATCTCGGCTTAGAATTATCGCAAGAGCTAATGTAAGCGTTCAACGATGCGCGAATCTGGCCATTCGTAAGGGTGCTTTTGCCATCAATGTTAAACCTCTTTTCCGTAAGTGGATTTACGTTTTAACAGAGCGGTCGGCAACATTTGAGCTCGAGAATTCCATTTGAGCAGCGAAGTGGAAAATTGGGGCTGTACGGCTCAGCCAGAAGACCAAAAAAAGATAAAATAAAATTTTGAGCTACTACAACAAATTTGGTTGAGCAATAAGTTTTAGAAAATGGGGATTTGAATACTAGGCGTAAAAACAGCATTTGCCGACCCCTCACACAATAAATTAAAACTAATCTTAGTTAGATGTTTATAAGTGAGATATAGCTGAGCAGATCAATTTGGGTAAGGTTCGGGGAAAAAGAAAACCAGCCGACTTGCTATCGAATCCTTTCATTGTGTACATGTCCCTCACCTCTCCAAGAATCTTTTATATACCTAACGGACGCAGGTCCACTAAAATTATCACATTGTGGCACTGAGGATGGCCGAAATATTTACTAAATAAAGTGGTGAATAGTGACCTGAGAAAAGCGGCTGGTTTTCTTTTTCTCCGAAACCTTACATAAATTAATCTTAGTTAGTAAGTGAGGGTTCCTTATAGATCATCTTCTTTGTTTCATCTTTGAGTTTTACTATTTCTTAAATTTAAAAAATACAGCCATTTTATTTTAAATTAAATCAATAACAAATTTTTTCTAAATATTGTAATAAAATATTATATTTTTCCATCATAAAAAAATTAGATGAATATTTAATCAAAAGCAAATAATAGATATAGTGGGGTCCATAATCCGGCGTCTTCGGGTTTATGAATTCAAGGCACCGACACAATACCGGGACAGGGCCCGTGAACGTTTTTGGTCGCCCTGCATCAATATTATAATATATAATTTATAAGAGCTTTTGTAGTGGGTTTTAAAACCATTCTATATATGCGCAAAATATGATTTGGAATGTTCAAAACAGAATGAACATGCGCAGAATGGTTTCGAACTGGTTTGGAAACCCACTGCGAAAGTGCCTATTATATATATATATATAAACAAATGTTATTTATTTTCCAGAACCAGCATATAACCTCTCAGATACTTGCCAAATCATTGCCTGCCCAGAACATGATTCTTTAGTAACTTTAGAAATGAACAAGAACTACGACTATTATAGTCTTTATGCTGATCCTCTCCGTGAGTATAATCAATCTTCCTCGCTTAGAAGGGACGCATACTTAATTTTGAAAAAATATTATCTTCTTAAAAAAATAAAATTTGTTTATTCTCATGATGGATTGATTTAATTTTTGGAGTGGTGTTCGTTCATTTGTTAATTGAGCCTCTTTCACTGGGGAGAGATGAGTTCTTATTTTCGAGACAGCCTTTCATCTAAATTAAAATAAATTCAATGACGCAGCTCCGAACGGTTACCGATGTATTCCTGGAGTGGGTCTGTTCCGGATGGATGTTAATGCACGTAGTTGGCTAAGTTCACGATTAGCTTGTTTACGAGAAAATGCGGAATTGGTGCATATAGCTAACCAAGAAAGAGCTAACGCTATAGCTGCATTTCTTCGGGAACAACGTGGAGCCAAATCTTTCCATCGAGTGTGGGTAGGTCTGCACAGACTCAGTTCCCACACGCCTTTTCTCACTCCAGCAGGTACAATGAACACCATACCACTCATGTTCGATCCTTCAAAAGAGTTAATACTTTTTGTTCAGGTGATCAGCTTAGTTGCTATCGCTACAGAGGTTGGGCACCTCATGAACCACGTAATGAGGAGAAGAATTGTGTAGCAATCAATTCCACACGATGGTATACCGTTAGGTGTGAAAGAAAATTACCAAGTATCTGTGAGTTAAAGCCTGGTGGTCCTTCCCTCGCTTCCGGTCCAGGACATTGGTACTACCCCAGTGGAAGATGCCCTGCTTTAAGGCCCAACACTTTCAACTGAGAAATTATTTTTTATTTTATTATATATAAACATATATTCAATAAAATAGATATATATATATATAATATATTGGTCTATTAAATAATATTTAAACCTACATTTCTGAAAAAATTTTGGAACAGCTGGGAATCGATCTCAGGTGAGCGCTCTGATCCCTATATACTACTATACTATGTGAGGTCTAGATCCAGGCTGTACCCAATTTTTTCGGAGATGTAGAACCCCCTTTCTTCCTTCCCAGAAAGAATCCTGGGTGGTCCTCTACACAACATTAATTAATTAAATGGCAGCAGGTATATAATCTAATCCTAATAGTAAAAGAAAAATAAATATAAAAGGATGAAGACAGGAGCAGCTAAATAAAGCCTCTGGATGCTTAATGAATTGAGACGTTTCGGGGCAACTTTATTGTCTCATCTTCGGGCTGCTCCTGCCTTTCATCCTTTTGAACCTGAATCACTGCCACCTACATCGATCACATAATAGTATGATTCAAACTTTCACAATCAAATGTTGACCTATTTTTATTTATATTCATAAACGTTTCGAGTGATACTTCTGCAGTCGAAACATTGTGAATTGTAATATAAAAACGATATAAAATTCAAACCTTGTTTATTTTTTTTATTATTTTAAGGAATAGAAATAAAATAAAAACGTGTTAATCATAACTTAGCAAGGAAATCTCATGAAAGAAGGCAAGCCAGCCCGTAACACAGTCTGACACTCTAAGGAGAGGGGGGAGAAACAACTGACATCTAGGGAGAAGAAGAGATGCTAGTTTTGGCTCGAGTATTCGTGGTCGCCATCCACGTATTCACCAGATTTGAACTCCTGAGTGTATAATCTAAGAGGTTTTCGGAAATTAATTTCATACACCAAACTCTAAAAAATATGGTGAAAAGGTGGAAATTATTTTAGGTCCGAATAGGAGATTGGAAAATATAAATTGGAATAGGTTAAAAAATATCCGACCTTGGCGTCCTGCTTCTATTATATAAGATTCTCCACTGAATGAATGAATTTAATTTTTGGAGCAGGTTTCCATCATTCATATATTCAGATATTTAGGCCATCACCCCCTTGGTGCCTGTTACTTGTCACTTGGATTGGAAAATATTTCTAAGTCTTGATTTGTCCTCCCTCTCTTTTGTTTATTGGAATCTATCAAAATATAAACTCATATGAAATTTATAAAAAAAAAAAAATAGAAAAAATTAAAAATTCATTAAGTGCAATTTTGGAACGCTTTTTTTTAGAAAGTGACTGAATCTATTTTCACACTTAGAGCCTGTTTTAGTTGGATAGCTAAGTACTAAAATAGCAAAGATTTCCCTGTGATAATTAGCTATCTATAAAAAAATTCTATGTGTCTATCGCGGCTACCGACATCGAATACGTCTAGAGGTTCTGAAACTTTCACGTAGTATAATTTCTGACACAGAGAAGCTACAACGTTCATTATGGTATCATTGGATTGTTGAAGAGGCACACTTTCCACCTGGATACGATTTCTATATTTCGGCTTGGCATTTCCACAAGGGTCGACAGTGTGTTGAAACTTGTTTATTTTCAACTTCATATCAATACAATTCCACCAGAAATAATGTTTTATACAGTAAATCTATAGATTACGACCAAGACTGTCAAGTGTAAGTCCACAACGAGCGTCGTAGCTTCAATGAATTAGAAGTTATTTATGCTGGGTGAAATTTTCCAAATAGTGGAAAAAGCACAAAACTGTGGCGCTTTCCACCGCGTCTCTTGCTTGAAATCAATCCCCAGCCACTGAAATAAATTCTATGATTCTTTGGCTTTCATGTGATATAATTTGATTTTAAATATGAATGATAGTTTCTGAGCTTCAAACCCAATTTCATTTTTTGTCATTTTCTCCATAATTTTTAAGACGTATTCACGTCAAAACCACGCCTTAAGTATAAACTACTCCCAGTGTGTAAGAAATGGGATTTAGCTTATATAATAAATCAAGAATTCAATTCAATGGATCATTGTTAAAACGAATAAATTTATTTATTGAAATGATTAATCCATTATACAACAAAAATTGCGATAAATTCTGGAAATTTCGAAGTCATCCAGCTTTTAAACTATTTTTAATACCATTATATTAAATTATAAATAATTATAAACGAACGGCAAGAAATACAATTTAAATAAATATTGCACCTTGTAGATTTATGCATTTTTAAATAGAAAATAATTTATATAATATAAAAGAAAACAAATTAGTGATGTTCTTTATATATTGAATAAAGTGGATTTTATGCTGAAAAAAAGAAATTGGAACTTATTAAAGACATTTTAAATATTAATGAAAATTTCAAGAATATTTTTGAATACAAACCCAAAAATGTGATCTTATCCCAGTTTCTTTTGTTATGCATAATATATATAATATATATATTTATTTTTATAAACATAGTTTAGGAACACATTTTTAATTATATTTGATAATATAAAATAACAAATCAATTTATTTTGTTTGTTATAATATTATAAAAGAAAATTAAAAATCTGTCCCTTAATTAATAATCATTAAAGAATGAATTATTCTAATTAATGAAACAAATTTTAACATTTCAATTAAATATAAATATACCTATTTACAGGGGCGCGTTAACAATTGGGCTTAGGGCCCCACAATACAAGAGGGGGCATGAGGAGAGGCTCCTCTAAAAATTCCAAGGCATTCAAAAAAGGGAAAACAAGAGACAAATTGAATAGGAAAATTTCCAGCCTTATTTACATGGGTCCCTAAATTCGAATATGCCCAGGACTTCAGGAAGGTATAACACGCCTATGTTTATGTTATAAGATTAAAAAATTATTTACTGTATGTGCATCTTAAATTCTTTTATATGTACGTTCTAATTTTGTAAGAGTCAAAAATTTTCGGTAATTACTAACAATTATTAAAATGATAAAGAAAAAAAATTTCCAAAAAAAACATTAATAATTAGTCAAAAAGACCATTATGATAAGAGAGGATGAAATGTGCTGAACGAATATAGCATAAATTTAATACCTAATTTAAAGAATTGAAAAAAATAAAGAATTGTCTTCTAACTTCTTATAAATACTATTTACCTTCTCAAATATAAATGGGAAATCTGTATCTTTTGTTTCGTCTTAATGAATTATTAGAAGACTAAATTTAATAATCAATTCGCAATGTTAAATTATTTACCTTAAACTCGTAAATTGAAAAAATGAGGCACTCGCAGGAGTCGAAGCCACGTTCTCCCTTGGGTATTTTAGCCGATAAACTAAGTATTTCTTGCGAGTTTAAGGTTTTCAGTTGACATATATTCTATACGCTATATTCCTGTCTATATAAGTCAACTGAAACTTAAACTCATAAATGGTAGTTGGTTTATAGGATAAAACACCCAAGTGAGAACGTGGGTTCGACTCCAGCAAGTGGCTCATTTTTTCTAAATTTTGGGAAGAATTGTTCCCATTCCATTGAATTTAATAATAAGTAAAACATTATGGAATTTGATGATTTTCAATTTCATGTAGCTCTCCTAATTATCCATTAAGACGAAACAAAAGATACAGTTTGTCCAATTATTTTTGAAGGGAATAGTATATATAAAAATAAAAGGAAACAATAATTTGATTAGGCTGGAGTTTTTTGCAAGAACTTGATAGAAAAATTCGCAGCTTTTTTAAAAATTTTTTTTTTTTATTTACGCTTTTAACGACCACATTTCAACCAGATGAAGATAGAATTGCTGTCGAAACTTCGTCGTTAGGTTTGTGGCAGGGCCTGGCTTTTAAAGATGACCTTTCAACCAGATGAAGACAGAATCGATGTCGAAATGTCGTTAAGAGTTTAAATAAAAAATATTTTAATAAAATGGCTGTGAATTTTTCTATCAAATCCTAAGTAGACATGAAAATAATTTTCCAATTAGGAATGTGGCAGAAGGTGGCTGTTAATGATAACAATATAAAATCCTCTTTCTATATTATATTAATTTTCCAATTATGAAGCGTTCCAAATAATTTTTTCTAAAATAATTTATTTTTTAAATATGCTCCGATTTTTTTAGGATGGTTTTAAAAAATTTCCTGAAATAAAATCAAGGTATTGACAGTGGCGTAACTAGAATTTTGTGTTAATTTCAAATAATATAATTAAAACTAGTAGGGCATTTTATTTAACCTCAGATCGGTAATAAAAGAGTCGTTAAAATCCAGGAGTTCAAAGGTTAGCCTATCTTATGGAAGTTACGGCCGTGAAGATTGATGAAATTTATATAAAAATTGGCAGAAGAGTAAATTAAACAGGTCTTAAATTTAATAAAATTATTTATTTTTAATTTGAAACTATGAAAAATTTACTCCTAGCTAATGAACTCAGGAAATTCAGTTCGAAAATTCTGAGGTGGAAATAAATTTTTCATTATTCCAAATTAAAAAAATAAATAAATATTTTTATATCTGAAGCATATGTCTGAGGGCACGTAACATAAAAAATTAGAGATTTAAATGTTAGGTAAGTTCCAAGAACAATTTCCAACTGAAACATTTAGACGCTCTATGTATTTTTAACCATAAATGAGTATGCCTTTGACGGTTGGAAATTGTTCTTGGGACATACTTATAGTTTTGATCTCTTTTTAGAAAGATACGATTTAAATTCTTTTTTTTTTTAAATTAAAGCTTTCACAGTTGTTATCATTAATAAATAAAATATATTTAACTATGATTTATTTGAATTAAATACAACGTTTTTGCGTCTTATTGTGGCCCACTTAAGATAAAAGTCAGATACAAATCACAGAGTGTTACAGTTGCAGATCTACAGTATATGAATTCTAACTGAAGAAGACCATAAAATTACTGGCCGAAATGTTGTATTTTAAACAAATCAACCACAGTTTAAACAATTAATTAATTATTTATTTAATCCTTATCGCTTTTTTCATGCACAGTTGCAATAAATTTCTATGGAATACAAAAGTCTTCTGGAAAAGAGGCATCACCTATAATGTTTCCACAAGCATTAAATTAAAAAAGAGTGTGTACGGTGCTATGGCGAATGGAGTGCCCGTTAATGCAATAGAATCAGTAACCACAAAAAAAATCACAAGTCGAAATTTGTGGGATCAGGAGAAAGGACGAATGAAACTCTTTGAATGAGAAAAGGAGTGGAAATCAGGAAAGCATCGATTCAGAGACGATCAAACAGGGCACCACCCAAGCCAAATTGAAAAAAAAAATTAAATTCTATCCCCTATTTATATGGGGCGAGAAATTCTTATTTGCCCACAGCCTTAGGAAGGTATAACGCGCCGCTGAACAAGATGAATATCTTATCTTTAAAAAGCGATTCTCTTCCTCTCTAAAAATAAAAATAAAATATGAGATTAGATATTTTTAAATTTTCAAAAGAAAAATCTTTAGTTCATGAAAAGAATGATGTTTTGAAAAAAAAATGATCAAATACTTACGCATTTGAAAAACAATTTTTATGAAATTTTTTTTAAAGCATAATCTACACAGGAGTTTATTTTTTGTAAAGACGATTTATTTATTATTAATATAATATTTAATTAAAAGATAAAAGTAATTATTTTAATTTCTAAAAATAATGATATGGAATGCGAAAAGAAAATAGTATAAATGAAATAATTAATTTTAAAAGAAAAAAAAGTAATAATTTCTAGTCTCAGATTTATGGACCAAACTATGAATTTTTAGCACAGAAAACTATTCTAAACTACATTCTGGTTAAATATATTTATATATTTAGGATTTACATCAATATCTAAGACATATTTGATTATGATGATTTAAATCATTTTTTTTTAACTAAAATTTTAAGAAATTATTAAATTTATTTATTTTCAAGGAGAGAAGAATATGGTTAAATTTTGACTTAACAGATCCAATAAATGTTAAATAGTAAAAAAAAAAAACCAAAATTAATACAAAATTTAACCTTATTTTTCTTCCATTTTATCGTATAGCGAATTACACAAATATTGCATAGAAAGGCCAAGGAAATTAAATCTTAAATTGCTCCATAACTATTAAAAAAAATAAAAATAAAATAAAATAAAGTATTTCAATCAATATGCAGGAGAATTAAATAGTTTTATTATATGTGATTTTTTAAAGATACCAAACCCGTAATTTATTATTTAAGGCCTCAATCAATATAGCACTTCTCAATGAATTTTGCACTCTTTTTTTTTTTAAATTATTATTAAATAAATATTCAAATCCCTAAGTTTCAGCATTATACTAAACTATAAACTATAAAATAAATATACTACTACCCTTTCCATATCCATTTAAGAGAAAAAAAAACAGATATAGCCGGATTTATAGACTAAATCATAGAAATTAAAACTTACATTACGAATCAACAAGAAAAAAAAATCGAAAAAACTACAGGATATATCTATACATATACTCGTATTATATTCAATATATAAATATATTCATATAAGGCATCTGGATTTAATGTCATAGAATGAGGATTAATTAATATATATATAAAATACATATATATATTTATATAAATCCGGCATTTTATATAAAATTTAAACCCAGTGATTATTTAAATAAAACAAATAAAACATAATCTAACATCCCTTAACAAGGAGGCTTCGAAAATTCGAAACAAAATTGGAGAGATTGCAAATACAGTTTATATATATATATATATATTTCCGAAAAAAATTGGGTGCCGAACCCAGGCTTATTCTGACCAACAGAAATCATTAGAAACCAGTCCAATTTTTTTTCAGAAATAGAAGTTAATAGTTAGCGGCATTATAAATATATCATTATAAATAAATAGTATCAATTAATTTGTAAAAATCATCAAAGGGAAGAAATAGTCGATGGATAGATCGTATAAGCAACTGTCCATTTTCTCGTTTATCAGTTATTATATAAATTACAATCTCTCAGTTTAATTTAACTTAATATATCTCATTTCTAGTTAAAATAAAAAATATTAAGATTTATAGTTTTTTTGAATGTGAAATATTCATTAAATTATTTTTATTTAGCATCAAAAAATTTAGATTGATTCTCGAGCATGTTAAAATAAACAATTAATTCCCGAATGAAGAAATATTAAAATATATTAATTAAATTCTTAAAATTTAAATTTACAGAATATATTTTATTTCAAGTAACAAAAGCTTAAATTTTGTTAAAAGTCCCTGCTCTAAAAAAAATTCACAGTGCTAATGGTAGGCAGAAATACACAACTATGTAAAGTTTTAAAACGTTCATTTTTTTTTTTTACAAATGAGAGTGAGTTATTAGCGATTTAAACGCATACAACAACTTAAACTATTTAATAAGCAAACTGTGTGTGAATCGCAAATAAACTTCCCACAAGCAAAGTCTTGAAATTTTTTCTGGTGTCGAATAAAGAAATAAAAGGAAAAAATTTTTGGACAGTGATAAGAAATTTTACTTGGTTTTGTTTAATAATCCTAAGAAGAAATCAAATATATATATATACTAATTTTAATTTGTGAAAGAATTTCTAACTCGATTTTTGCCAACAATATTTTTTAGTGATTTCCTTACTTAGAGGCAGGAATAATTAATTAATAAATAAGTCTGGATTTATTTATTTACTGATTTTTCGAGGCCCATTTTCATTCGATAATATAGATTAGTTTTGGGTGAGTTTTTTTTTCATTCTAGTATTTATGGAATTTTTCTGAGAATTAATGATATAAAAATTTAAT